>ONZH01000410.1:0-31211 GCA_900303285.1 Rhinella marina
CCTGTGTCAGTCACATTACACTCTGGAATAAGAGAAAATCGTATCACTGAGATTCACTGTTTGGATGCACCGCACCATCCTGCAACTTCTACATCAACTATATACCCTTTGCCTCATGTCAGTCATACAACAAATGATATTGCCTGTGTTTTATACCACCTGTTTTATACCAAAGACATGTCACCGCTCCTGACACATCTGTTTTAATAGCTTCATGCATTCCCCGTGTAATAACATTATGGAACATCTATTCCTATGTCTCTATGTTGTGTCATTCCTTTATTATTTGCACTAGAAGTTATGAATGAATTGCTAGCAGTCTGCAGTAAGGGTACAGAGGGGAGGTAACCAGTAACCAGTTGGGGGTGTGTCCTGCACAGTCTGAAAATGGCAGCGCTGATTGTATAGAGTGAGTAGTAGAAATAATAAAGGAATGGTACAACGTACAGACATAAAGAATAAATGCTCACCAGAACTGCTATTACATGGGGAATGCATGAAGTTATTAAAACAGACATGTCACGAGAGGGGACAGGGCCTCTTTAAAGAAGACCATCACCATGAAATCTAGTGCAATTTATTAAGTAATATTAAAGAGCAGGACGAGCTAGCAGATATACATATACGCGTATATATATTTTTATATATATATATATAATATTATTTACACGCTGACAAGCAAAAGGACTTTCAGGCTCCGTATCTCACCATCCACTACAGCTCAAACGTGGTGGAATGTGATTGGTTTCTATGGGCAACTAAGGCTACATTTACACTTCCTCCGGTGTGAGTTCCGTCAGACTTCACCGGATCCATCACACCGCCGACTTAATGTCCACCAGCCCTCAAGTATAATGGTGTCCAGCGGAGATCAGTACGTATTCTGTCAGACAAGCAGAGAACCGGCCGGACGTGTCCAATGGACTGTCTGCGTGTCTCCCGGAACAGCAATGCCGGAGTTTCACACCAGGAGGTCTGTTTTACACCAGTGAAATTACCCAGCATGCTTCAGTGCTGAACATATGAACGATGCAGGTGGTCACCAGGATGCTCTGTTCATTACAGATAACGTATAAAAGTCTCACCTGTTTGTGATGTTGACTTGCACCCCAGGGTCACACTGAAGGTAGAACTGATGGGTAATGTGTAGGATATTGGGCTACTTAAATAAGCTTCAGCCTCGGCACTGCTGTATCCTTCCAAAATGAGGTCCGTATAATACACATACTCATATTACACTCTGTTCGGCTGCAACAAAACATAAAACAAACATTCATATTGGCAACTGGGTGTATTCAAAGAGCAGGAAGGATCAACCCTATTAAGCCAGGCATTCTACCTGGTTGTCATGGTTATAAAGATGACTTTATTGTGTAAATCAGTTGGTGCAATGCCAAGAAAAAAAAGATTTTATTCTTTACATAACTTAAGGCTTCAGTACACTGAGGGGAGTGGCCAGCACTGGAAAGCTGAGGTGCACCAAGGGGTTAGGGTCCGCCCATCAGTGTATTGAAGCCTGATTTGTGTAATGAATAAAAGTTCTAATATTTTTATGTTTACATAACCTTAACACCCTTAGGAGGCTAGAACCCTGGGATCTTTTGATCCCTTGTCCATTCACTATAATAGAGAGCTGGTGCTCTGCCTGCTGAGCAGTGCCTCGTGTACAGCTTTTGCAGGCTGTTTACTATGACATGTATGGGAACCTTCAGCTGGCCCCTGGCTGTCATAGTAACCAATGCAGACCCTCGCAATTTCACTGCTGGCACTCCGATCAGAAGGCAAAAGGAGCTGCCTCCTTCTGCCTAACTCCACAGATGCCGCGATTGCTATTGAATGTGGCATCTGAGGAGTTTAATGACCGGTTTCAGGCATCATCACCAATCCCGTTTATTGCGGCTGGGTGTCTGCTGTATTATTATACGGCTGGGCAACCGCCGAGTATGGAGCGTGCTCAGCATAGTAAGCCCGCTCCGTACACGCCCTTGCACATAATGCCGCACATGTATGGCATTATGCATTAAGGAGTTTTAAGGGGTTGACCCATCTCATACATTGGGGTATATCGCTAGGATATGTTGCCAATGTCTGATCAGTGCAGGTCTCACCTCTGGGATCCGCACCTATCTCTAGAACGGAGCCTGCAAGTGAAGGAGATCGGATAGCACACGCGTGCTGCCCTCCAATTATTTACATGGGAGTGCTGAAAATAGCCAAGCACGCCACTCCACTCACTTCTATGAAACTGCATATTTTTGACACTCCCATAGAGATGGATAGTGGGCATCTGCACATGTGCGGCGTGCTCTTTTCTCTTTTGGAAGCTTTGTTCTAAAGATAGGTGCGGGTCCCAGAGGAAGGACCTGCACTGATCAGACATTGGGAGCATATTCTAATGATATGTCCCCAATGTATGAGATGGGCCAACCCCTTTAACCACTTAACTGTTGTGCCAGAGCTGAGCTCGGGCAGAAGTGGAGGGGGCGAAGGCTTGCTTTTGATACTGATATCTCTTCAATGGTAGCAGCTAGAAGCCTGCAACTTGTCATGTTTGAAAGCTGACATTGCAATCTTTCATACAAGACCAGCATTACAGAGGAGATATCACTGTTAGAAATCGAATCGGGAATAATTGCAGGTAAAACCTGCTTTTACTTTCACTTTCAGCTGCATTCAGAGCATCCCGATTTCTAACAGTGATATCTTCTCATGTACTGAAGATATTGCTTTCATTCTGGTATTGTCTGAAAGCTTGGAATGTCAGCTTTCAAACAATACAAACCTGTCAGTCTGGAGGAGAATGAGGGAACAGTATCAGAGCTGACAGGCTGCAGGAGGAAATGAAAAATAGTAAAAAATATATAGAAATGTGACATTATCATCACTGTACAGACCCACATAATAAAATTATGTTATTTTTACCACACAGTGAACTCCGTAAAAAAGTTCCACAAAATAATGTAAAAATTGCAGTTTTTTTTCTTTCACCCTAAAAATAAATAATAAAAGTTATTTAACCCCTAACTGTTTTGCCAGACTGGAGCTCCAGCAGTGGAAAATGTAGCTAACTGGAGGGGGGGGGATGATTTAGATGCTGCTACCTCCTGAATGGTAGCAGCTAGAAACATGCAACTGATCTTATTTGAAAGCAGACATTCAAAGCTTTCAGACAGTACCAAAAAAATGACAGCAATATGTTCAGGACAGAGAAAGATATCACTGATAGAAATTGGAATGCTGTGAATGCAGCTGAAAATGAAAGTAAAAACAGGTTTCACTTGCGATTATTCCCAACTTGATTTCTAACAGTGATTTCTCCAGTTTGTTGCTTTAGCTGTCATTTTGGTCTGGACTGTCAGCTTTCAGACAAGACCATTTGCATGTTTCTAGCTGCTACCATTGAGGAGATATCACCATCTAAAGCAGCCCTCCCCCCTCCAGTTAGCTACTTTTCACACTGCCCAAGCTGGACTCGGGCAGAACAGTTAGATGGTTAATACACTATATATATACCCCAAAATGGTTCCTAAAAAGCCTACAACTAAAAAGAATATAGAAGAAAAAATTAAAAAGTTGGGACTGCTGTAACACAAAGGGGGAAAATATTATTGGCCCTTAAGACTAAAACTTATTTGGTCACTAAGGAGTTTTTGTCGCCTGAGTTGTGCCTCAACAAGATTTACTGCAGACACACAATAAATAAGTGACATTTTTGGGAGGGTTTTTCCAATTTTAAGCGGCTTGTTAGGAGGTTTTACTTTCGCCTGAATTACAGCGCACAATAAATGTACATTAGTGGTGATGAATGTGAAAAGGGTAATTACTGGTCATTGGCTAGTATATCACAAGTCATCTACAAGGACACACAAATCCTTCTCTATAAGAGACAGTGTTACTCCCCCTAGACCAGTGATGGCTAACCTCCGGCACTCCAGCTGTGGTAAAACTACAACTCCCAAGATGTACACTTGCTTGGCTTTTCTCAGAACCCCATAGAAATGAATAGAGCATGCTGGGAGTCGTAGTTTCACCACAACTGGAGTGCCGGAGGTTAGCCATCACTTTCCTAGGACATATGAAGCACAGAGATTATTACTACCAAGATGCAGAACTTTACATTTATCCACATTGAACCTCATTTGCCAAGTTGATGCCCAATCACTCTGAGTGTTCAAGTCAGCTTGTAGTATATGGACATCTTCCATAGACTGCACAGTACTACATAGCTTGGTGTCATCTGCAAAAATAGTAACTTTCCATTCTGGCTTATACGAGGGGTCCGGGACAGGGTGAACTCCTACTATCCCATGGCCGACACCATTACCTGCTGCCACAACAACACTAGGTCTGACGAAGGGCATTGTTTGCCCGAAACGTTGCCACTGTTGTGCATAATGCTCGGCTGAATAAAAAATACTCACCTTTCAAACTGCAAACCGGAGTGCTGTCTACTTTTTATGTACTATCCATATGATATCCACCAGCCCAAATTGAAGCTTCATTTTCCCAAAATAATCCAAGGTATTTGACCCCCAACCTTGTCTGTCTCGGACCTAGTTGCTTAAATGGCGTTGTCAAACATGGACAATTCCTTTAATTGATTCAATCTACACTGTCGGACTTCTAAGTTTAGAAAAAATAGATGGAAAATACTTACAGGACAGCTGCCTCCTAACTCGTTCCTTACCCATTTCCATCTCCTGTTTGAAAATGAAAAACATAAAAGGATTCATAAATGCCACTATCTCAGAAAACATCTAATTGCCCCTTGGTTACTACTGTGATCTTTTGTGAGCCTGGTGTCAGCTACATGCACTCACCAGTGTCCAGGCCACCATAGTATTTTACACTTAAGGTTGGATTTAGAGGGTTGCAAACTGGGCAACAGGTGCAAATAAAAACCGTCTAGTGTTATTCCACACTGCTATTGACAGCATTATCAAAATTGGAATATTATGTGTGCACTATATGGCAGTATTATGTGGCGTCTGTACTGGAGTGTTATTTGGAGACTGCATATTAGTTGGCTGCTATATGGTGGTATTATGTGGGCTGTATATGGCAGTATTATCTGGGCACCGATTAGAACTATCTAAAAGCTGGCCAAAAGCTTGAGAGCCACATGTTGGAGACCACTGGTGAGGCTCTGGTGGAAGATTATGATGATCTGTTCTTAAAGGGGTTAGCGCATGATTATTGAAAAAAATGAAAATCAGACATTATATAGCACATTACATAACAATCTCTTTAAAAAAACAATAGAACCAGCCCTGGACCTCATATGGATCCAAAGATCTCCACATTCAAATTTATATCAATCTGACAGCTCAAGGAGAGTGTCTTTTCTGCTGCAGCTAAGGGGACGTGTCTCAGCTCTCCCTATCACAGCTCAGGAGGCATGTCTCAGCTCTCCCTATCACAGCTCAGGAGGCGTGTCTCAGCTCTCCCTATCACAGCTCAGGAGGCATGTCTCAGCTCTCCCTATCACAGCTCAGGAGGCGTGTCTCAGCTCTTCCTATCACAGCTCAGGAGGCGTGTCTCAGATTTCCCTATCACAGCTCAGGAGGCGTGTCTCAGATTTCCCTATCACAGCTCAGGAGGCATGTCTCAGCTCTTCCTACCACAGCTCAGGAGGCAGTTGTAGGATGAAATTGAGCATGTGCGGCCTTCTCAGTGTGCAGGACAAAGAAGTAAGGAAAAACAAACAGCAGGTGGCGCTATACATATTATTGAATAACTCAGTGGTTATGCTAAATCTTTAATTACATCCAATACAAAAGTATTCAGATCCTGGTGCTGGTTTGAAAAATTTGGAATATTTTTCATGGGTCAACCCCTTTAAGACAAAAGGGGAACAGGTACAGTACATACAGTATACCCATAAAGATGTCCAATGGTCGAGAAATTCTCATATGCTTGGTATTAATTTAGATTTAATTTCTTTAAAGGGGTTGTGCAGCGAAAAGTATTCTATTCTTAAAAATGTATTCAATAAAATCTATCTGTATAGTGCTACCTGCTGTTTGTTCTTTTCCTTATTTCTCTGTTCACATCAATGAGATGGTTGCAGACGCTCAGTTTAAATCTATAACTGTCACCAGCCATATATTCTGTTAGAAGCTGTGAGTTACAGGGAAAGAGCTGCTGCAGACAGGAAATGCCCCTGATAAATGACATGCCCCCTGAAATAAATCTAGCAGAACTACTGGAGCAATGAATGTGGAGATCTCTGGTACCATGTGAGGTACAGGGCTGGTTCTAGTTTTGTTAGTAAGGTATTGTCTTGGACTGTATGATGTCTGATTTCTACTTTTTACATCAGTCATGGCATAACTCATTTAATTCCCCCAGATTTTCAGATTTTTTTTAGTTTTACAGAGCCTTAGGTCCTGGTGTTGAGCGGTCATGTAGCGGCACCTCATGTGCCCAGGTATACTATGGCTATGCATTCACAGTCTAGTTCTTTACATTTCTTCCTTACCATCTGGCGGGAGGATAGACTGTGCCGTGTCTCATAGTTCCAATAAGCTTGGCTTGTTCCAATCATCAGATACAGGAATAACGCAGAGCGAATGTTTCTCATCCTGAATCACAGCAGAACATCTCAGTTAATGATCATCTCAGATTTCTTTATGAAAGCCGTGCCTATCGGTACAGGCGACACCAGCATAGCGGCAGCGCCTCTATAAACAGCGCCATCAGAGTGACCTCATAAGCAGATTAAGCATGGTGTCCCAACAGGAGCTTCAATAAGTCACAGGGGATCACATATTTATGGTCATTTCGGGTGAATTCATCAAGCTTTGCACATCAGAATCCTGGCTTCAAAAAGTCACAAAAAGAGGGCTTTGTAACTTTTTGCCTTATAGTATTTTTTACGCCACTCACTCCGGCTGTGAAAAGTGGCCATAAAAGTGGTGTGATTTTAAAGGTGGCAAAATTAGTCGTAGTCTTACTCCAGTAAACAGGTGTGGAGTAACATCTCAAGACAGAACTTGGAGATGCACAAAATTTATCAGACATTATATGACATTTAAGAAATTTGAAGGGGATGTCCCGGTTCAGAGCTGAACCCAGACATATCCCTGTTTTCACCCAGGCAGCCCCTCTGACATGAGCGTCGGAGCATTTCATGCAAGGGCCTTTTCTGGAGATCCAGTGACGTATCAGGCTCTCCATGGGTAAGCTAGACGGAGGCTTCCGCCTAGCAGTGATTGCGGTGATGTCACCGGCACTAATGGGCGGGCTTTTAACACTGCCTTAGCCTGTAAAATTGTTAGGGCAGCGCTAAAGCCCACCCATCAGTGCCAAAGATGTCACCGGGAACACTGCTAGGTGGAAGCCTCTGCCTAGCAGTGTAAAAATGTATACAAAAAAGCCCTTGTCCTGCGCAATACAGCACAGGGGAAAGGAGAGCATCGAAACATGAAATGCTCCGATGCTCATATCAGAACAGCTGAGTGGTGAAAGAAGGGGATATGTCCGGGCTCAGCTCTGACCCAGACAACCCATTTACTAAATTTGATAAATTTGGTGCAAATTATGGCAAAACTGACTTTAAAAATCCCCCTCATGATAGATCTCCCCCGTAGTGTAGATACTAAACCTATCAATAGACAGATACACAATGGACAGTTTTGACCGTATAGTAGTAAAACAAAAAGTCATACACATGATGATATACACAGATAATCTACTTCCATAAGTCAGAAGGTCTCACCCATACTTCACCACATTTCATACACCTCACACCCCCCCCCCCCGAATCACGTTTCGAGCTTCATCAGGAGTGTAGTATGTTTATCTATAGACATAGTCAAATGTTAATTAAACTTTACAGCACCTGTAGATAATCAGCTGGCTCCTTACGTGGCACACGTTCGCAAACCCAGGTCGGAGGTGGATCACGATGATGCCCATTTGATTTGCGTCACTGCATTCCAACGTACTCCGTCGGATATCTGTGGAGACGTGTCCACTCCCATCATCTCATGATCCGTCTAGTTTGTAAATATTTGATTGGCACACATTTTCTAATTATTATGTGTATCTACAAGTATTTACTTTGTTTCACTGATGTTTTGTTGGACGTGATGATAACTTAAATCCCACCGTTGGCACCATACATGAATACTCTACTAATTGTGATATCTTTTGTATGGTATTTGCTGCCTCCCTGTATCTCCTTCATTCTTACGGTCTGTTGATCTGCTTTGCTTCTTGTCTAGAGGCTTTGTCCATACCGTGGATTGCGAGATGCCAGGTGTGGAAGTGTCTCCTGGTCATCCACCACCTCCCTGGGTTCTTGCACTATATGAAGAGACAGCTACTCATCTACAGGTGTTGTAATGTTTAATTCACATTAGACTATGTACACTGTATGACCAGGGGTGCACCACCAGGTGAGGCCAGGTGAGGCGATCGCTTCAGGCAGGCAAGAGGGGGCAGCAGAAGGGCCATGGTCAATGAGCGCTTTCATTGTGGCAAAAGGTTAGGTTAAGAAATTGGCATTGGGGTGGGGTGGGGGTGGGGGTGGGGGCGCTGTTTCAGTTTTTGCCTCAGGCAGCAGAAGGGCTAGGTGCACCCTGTGTATGACCCATAAGCTGGTGGAGGTTCCTCCTAATGACTGAGTTCCCGTGTTTTAGTTGCACTCATTGCAAGCAAGTGCATAAAATTCAGCATGCCATCATGTAATCATGTGCGGCCGCCCTCCATTCATTCTTAAGGAAGCGCAGTGAATAGCTAAGCGGAACACTCGGCTCTCATCAGCTATCATCGGCATGGGAAGTGCACTGTGCAAGTGCAGCCACTGCTCCATTTACTTCCGCATACACAGTGCGCTGTCTTTCACTTCGCAGGTTCCGCTCTAAAGATAGGTGCGGGTCCCAGAGGTGCTAGTGATATGCCCCAAATGTCTGAGGTGGAACAACCCCTTTAAGTGCCTCATACAGGGAGATTCCCCCTTAAGTGCCTAACCCCACACAGTACGATGTCCCCAACAAGTGCCCCCCATACAGTGTGAAGCCCCATTAAGTGCCCCCATACACAGTGATGCCCGCTTATAGCAGCCAAACTCAATACTCATCCATCTTACATTCCAGTGGGTACTGCAGAGCATGTCTGCTCTGGCCTCTGGTCTGTGCTGTCTGACTCGGCACATTGGGTGTGATGATGTCACTGTATCACTCCTACCTGTGCCGGACCATTGTGGCAGAGAAATGGTGTAGTTGGGAGCTGACAACTTCCTACTTCACCACTGTATTCCACTGAATCTGCATCCTGAGGATACAGATACAGTTGAAGTCAGGACATACCCCAGCCATCCCAGGACTGCGGGACAGAGACTGAAATTCAGGACTGACCTGGTAAAACTACAACTCCCAGCATGCTCCAGTCACCTCTATAGGAGTTATGAGATCAGTTGATAGAGCGTGACTGCTGGATCTTGTAGTTTCACAACAGTTGGAAGTTGCCGACCCCTGATCTAGGTATATCAACAGCTCAGCCATAAAGCGGTAGACCACACAAATGCATGTGCTAACGCTTGTGGCGTGCAAAAGTAACTTAGATTCCTTTAGATCAAGGACTAGAAAGATCCAAACTGCCCCTGCATGTGACATCAGCTCAAGAACTGTGCGTTGGAAGCTTCATGAAATTGTTTTTTCATGGTCGAGCCGCTGCACACAAACCTAAGATCATTGTGAACAATACCAGGCGTCAGCTGGTGTGAAGTTCCGCCACCAGACTCTGGGGCAGTGGAGACGTGTTTTCTGGGGTAATGAATTATGGTCCATTATCTGGCTGTCTGATGGATGAATCTGTGACTGATGGACGCCCAAGGTACGCTACCAGAACTGGTGTCAAGAAAAACTGGCTTAGTTGTCTATAGCAAGTAAGCCAGTTTTCTGTTACACCAGTTTGATAAATCTCCCCTACTGTAAAACTTGTTGGGGGAAAGGTAATAGCATGGAACGTTTTTTTTTGGGGGGGGGTTGACCCTTTATTTCAAGTTAAGGGTATTGTTCATACCACAGCGTACAAAGACCTTTTACACAATTGTCTCTTCCAACTTTCTGCTTTGGGGAAGACCCTTCCATGTTCCACAATTGTGCTCCTGTGTACAAAGAAAGGCCAGTAAAGACACAGGAGGCCGATTTATGAAAATGGTCTGACCCCCCCAAATTCTTACTTTTGGCTGAATGGGTGCAAAATCCCACAGACACTCTCCAAAATCTTATGGAGCGCCTCGTGGAGGTGGCTAAACCTGCATATGGGTCATAAGAACTTCACAATACACCATTAGATATCATCATATAGATATTCATCACTTACTTCCTAGTTTAGAGAGTCCTTCTGGCCCATCTATTCAGGTCCTACCGTCGTCTGCGTCTGGTCACCATCTGCATGACTGCTCTGTTGCCTTCGTCATAGATCACACAGCAATGACACTGCCCTGATTTTAATAAATATTGAAACCAAATGAGTCCTAATTCCATGTCAAACATTGCTGGCCCCTGAGATTTATGGTCCTGTATGTTAACGGCCACTGTTTACACAGGATTTCCATATGTATTTGAATGGTAGATGTGCTTTACAGTGGGAAGGGAGGGTCTGTCACATCAGTGCCGGAGGTACTGGGGGCACTGCGCTTGATGGGGAAGATAGGAGTTTACATACAAGGAAGGTCAAATCAAAGACTGTTGAGGACCAGGGGTAAATATGTGTAGGGGCACACTCTCATTGTTTGCCATCATACTGCCCAAAAATGCAGCACAAAAAGAAAAGATATATATACAGTGCACAAAACAGTCATACACGTCATACGCTGCCATACAGTGCCAATAACCATACCTATCTACCGACATACTGTAGCAAATAATATTACCTTATAATATACAGGAAGCACCTAATACCGCCTTACAGTTCCCCAATAATACAGAGCGAGTCCAAAGTCCCAGGACACCCTTTTATTTCAGAAACAAAATGGAAAATGAAGTATCTGAATATCCCAGCAAGTAATGGGTGAAGGTGCCTATCTTTTAGGCTATGTCCGGAACATGGCCACCATCTTGGAAGCAGTCATATTGGATCAATGGCAAATTTTTTTCCAATGGGAAGGGGGTCATGTAGCATATCAAAGAAGTCTAGAAATCCATTGCCGCAATCAGATTTGCAATATCTCTTGAGGTTGAAAAGTTATCAACACAGAAATTTGCAACAACAACCGGGAACATTCTCTGTGATGCACAGCTATTTGACATGTTCAGTGTGTTGTCCCTGGTGCGGGACACAGAACTTTGAAACTGTTGATAACTTTTAAACCACAAGAGATATTTCAAATCTGATTGTGGCAATTGATTTCTGAGAAAATGTTGGTCTTTTTTGATATGCTACATGACCTCCTTCCCATTGATAAAATTACCCTTGATCCAAAATGGCGGCTGTTTTCCGGACATAACCTAAAAAATAGGCACCTTGACCCATTACTTGCTGGAGTATTCAGATATTTCATTTTCCCTTTCGTTTTTGAAATAAAAGGGTGTCCTGGGACTTTTGACTCACCCTGTAGTTCCGTATATTGCACAAATAATACTACCATAGAGTATAGATACAATACTGCTATATGACAAGCGTGAAATAGTGCCTCACAGTGCCGTTCCCTATGGTCTACATTACTCTTGATCTCTGACTTATACTCTGGGTCCCACATAAGTATGGCCTGTTACAGACATGGAGAAAGCAGGACTAACAGGAACAGGTGTGGTGGTTACAGTGTTTCACAGGTAAAAACTTAATGGTTACAAGCCCAACAGTTCTTTACAATGGCATTAAGCTTGAAGGCTACATTTTTTGGCTGAGGCACTATGCATGGTGGTTACACTTCTCCTCAGAGGCACTGATCTTCACAGTTACACTAGCAGTTTGCAGTGAAGGTCCAGATGGGTGTTACCGATTGGGGGTGTCCCTGAACAGTCTGATACTATCAGTGCTGCCAGTGTCAGACTGTGAACACATACAGTAGCATTTTACTGTGTTGGGGGCACATAAGGGGGGCATCCTACTCTGTGAGGCCCAGATAAGGGGGCATCCTGCTGTGTCAGAGATACTTAAAGGGGGCATCCTACTCTGTGGGCAAAATTTGAAGGACATTATACTGTGTGGGGGGCATATAAGAGGTCGCCATATTAGCAGTGTGATGGAGCCGAGCTTAGGGTGAAGCTTAGAGGTGTGACAGGTGTCCTCAGACATAAATTTTTTGGAGCCCCAGAAATGTCAAATCCTCCAA
The DNA here is from genome assembly GCA_900303285.1 of Rhinella marina. Classification (NCBI taxonomy): domain Eukaryota; kingdom Metazoa; phylum Chordata; class Amphibia; order Anura; family Bufonidae; genus Rhinella; species Rhinella marina. The sequence continues at coordinate 12,287 of ONZH01000410.1, forward strand.
TAGTCCCACAGGAGTTGCCCAAAGCTGAGAATGCATTTCCAGGGTGTCTGTCAGCAGTTTTGACCATACTAAACTGCTGACAGAAGTAGGCAGGAGTTGGGGGGAGCAGGACAGGGGTGTCTTTTGTGGAACTTTTATTATCAGGAGAAGTGTGAACATGAATGTTTATTCTGCCATATTCTGGCAGAATTCGTCAGCCGCTTTACAGCCCCTCCCCTCTGCTCTGAGTGACAACTGTAGCATCCAACCAGCAGACCAGAGGGGAGGACCTAACAGGCGGCTCAATGCAAAGAGCACTTCACAGTGGAGCTCCACCTCCAGAATGTCCTGCTTTCCATCAAGCACTCACAGCTACCTACTGGACAGGGAACTGCAAGGTCTAATAAGCCATTGGTTACCCTTGCCAACTCATCACCGCCAAGCAATCATGTCAGAGGTGGCCCTTAAGGGGTGACAGAGCGGGCCCCTTGTCTATGAAACCATGTAGACGCCCAGTAGAAATTGATGGTGGCTTCTAAGGGTTTATATGGCAAGATATAAAGTTATCTCCAATCGCGGCCACTCACGCGGGATCCTGGCTGTCATTAGGCAGTCAAGCATCCGCTCCATGTAGTCTAGGCAGTGCCCTAAAAAGGGCACCTTGACAGATGTAAGACCCATTTGTGACCGTTGTAAAAAGGAATATTGGTGGTCACCATGGGCTAAAGGAATAAATCATTGCACAATATTGGATGGATTTAGATTAAAACCAGAAAAATTGTTTTATTTGCCTCCAATTTAACATAAAAGTTCCGACATAAAAAAACATAAAGAAAGAAGACCCCCGCCTCCATATATATAACAGTCTGCCTTAAGTAAGCATAGAAAATGAATTCGTTGAAGGACCACTGGATGAATCTTGGGGAAAGTTGAAATTGTAGCCTCCTGTAATAAGGAGAAAAAAACACAATGTGAAAAACCAAGAAACACAATAAAACTACAAAAACAACAAAATCTACAACTTGTAAAATGTGCCATAATCCTCAGAACGGGGAGTGATGAAAGTAGTGGCCAAAAGTGGAAAGTCCTGTAATTGCAGAAATTGTGATAGGTGCGGCATGGATTTTCACCCCCCCGGGCAGAACCCTTGTTCTGTACCGCAGCATTGACGACATTCTAGGGCTTAAGTGACGGTTCCCCAGCTTCACACCTACATTTCAGATACAGTAAACGTGTTAAAATAGCAAAAACCAATGTACTTGATGGGGTGGTAAAATCCATAGGTGCTGTGGTTGTTATTGACAAGTGGCATTTAAGGAGTTAAGTGGCCGGGACTGGCGTTATCTCCAATCCCCGCCGTTACAGCAGGATGTCAGATAACCCCTTCAAGAGAAACAGAATAGGGGCCCCTTTACACGGGAAGAGTGTTCATTCCTGGCAATCGCCTGCTCACTGGTGGAGGAGACACGTGCATTTACATGCAGCGATCTCCTCCACAGTAGGGGAAGGAGTGACCATTAATGTCATCACTCGTCCCCATACAGAATCATTGTTTTTTTACACAGCACGAACTGCTGCCGGCAAATGTCGATTTGCCGAAATTTCGAACCTGATGAGCAAGCATTTAATCGGGTAATCGGCGTCAGTTTTATACCGCCAGATAATCGCTAATGAACGTTCCTATGAAGCTCGTTAGCGATTATCTGCGGGATTCTCAGACCGTATAAAGGGCCCTTTAGAGTCCTGCAGATCTGAGACTCTTAACGGCAGACAGCAATAGAGGCAATGATGTTACATAGCAACGTTCAGAGATAACTCAGATCTCTCCTCAGGCATCATACCTGGGATTATGTAATTGTACTTATAATGGTATTAGGCCTGAGGAGGAGACCTGACTTGTCTCGAAAGCTCGCTATGTTGTATCTATCTATCTATCTATCGATAAAAAATAAATTCCACAGCACTTCCAATTCAAGTTAAAAAAAAAAATTGTTCCTTTAATCACCAGCCGTTTCTCAAGCAGTGACGGTCCCATTGAGAGGACGAAAACGTCGCTGTTTGGTGATTAAAGGAACATTTTTTTTACTTGAATTAGAAGTGCCATGGAATTTATTTTTTATCGCTGGTTTTGGTAGGTGGATTGGTAGGTTGCCCATTGCAACCAATCAGATTCCACCTTTCATTTTCCTTTGGAGGGATCTGATTGGTTGCTATGGGCAACTAAGCCAGTTCTACTTGACACCAGTTTGATAAATCTCCCCCTTACTACCTATATCTCGCAGCAATCTATTTAATATCTGTTTATCTCTCTGCGCATGCACAGTAGACCAAAGCTGGCTGTCCCTGTTCCTGGGAACCTTATTGAGCACCGTATTAGCATAAAGATAAAAGTAACATTTTCTTAAGGACAGATCAGATAGCTACACAATAAGGGTCATTGCACTCAGCATGATCAACTCTATCAGCACCCATACTACAGTGGGACATCCCACCAACATTGAAGTGAATATCATGTGCCACCCATCGTCCGTTACTAACCTGTTCTCCTAAAAATATTCCTCCTTGGAGGCTGTGACGATGCTGTAGAATTAGTAGATGACGACTACGGATGGAAAAGAAAGGACTCTGTGTCAGTGTGATACAGTGATGATACCGGTGGGTCGTCAGGGGTTGCTTACCAAATTCTGCTGGTTGCCCATGGAAACAGACAGCGGTTTAGCTCTGCCCTGCAGACAGACATGTGACTGAACAGCCTAGCTGATCTCCCACAATGCACTGCTCTCTGGCAACAGAAAACCAGCACAATTCTGATTTTGTTTTTGCTTTAAATGTAAATGGAGAAGAATAACCTCATGCAACTCAAGATCCACATGGGAAGCAAAGGATGTAATATATTTTATGTACAGTTTATGTAATATTTTATAATTGTTGTTGAGCAGTGTCTGAAATCCTCGTTGATCCCCAGTGATGGGTGGGAAATTGGCCTCAGGCCGTACATGTCATATACAGTGGCAGCTCTTTTTACAGAACGTTATGCTATTCTGGCTTATGGGGGGTTGGGGGCCCTGAGTAACTTGGGGCCCCTTCTGTGTCATCCATATTCCCTATTATGTGACTGGCTCACCTGCACCTTGGTCCGGAGAGTGCTCCAGTAGGATGTAGAAATGCTGCTCCTCACCACCTTCCTTACCTAAAAATAAGGAGTAGTTAGAGGACTCACCGACACCTCCTCATATCTACAATCACAGATCTTAGGAGGAAGACGACACATAAACAAGAGTCTGGAGGCGGACAGCAGAAATATCTATCTATCTATCTTTTATTATCTATCCATTTATCTATCTATCTATCTATTTATCTATCTATCTATCTATCTATCATCTATCTTTTATCGATCTATCTCATACTATTTAATCTATCTATCTATCTATCTATCTATCTATCTATCTATCTATCTATCTATCTATCTATCTCACATCCATGTACATTATATCTTCCATGGATATTTGTGAATGTCCGTCTCTCTCTATATAGATGGTTACAGGTCCAGGCTTAGTCCCATCAGACCCAGGACCAATCATAGAAGGAAAGAGGCAGTGACAACATTTTCATGCAGTGTTCTGTGGTTGCCACAGGTGATAGGTAGGAGATGTAGCTGGTGTGGTACTAGGGAATATCTCATGAATTCAGAATGGTATGATGAGAACTATATCCACATCTATAGAAGATGGCGGAGAAGCTGGGTATGATGACTACTTTCTCCATTTATATGCAAAGAATTATTAAAGAATAAGTTATAGAGACTAAAGTTTCCACTTACGTTCCGGTCCAGAAGGACAGTAGATATCAGAATGAATAAACCCTAGAGTAAAAGGCAAATACGGGTAAGACTGGCATTATGTTCATAATGGGTGAGACTGTGAAATGAATATAAAAAATCTAATCAAGTTCTCAGCTACTGATCCTGAGCTCTATTGATTACAATTTTCAGAATTCTGTATGCTTCTGAGTGCACATCTACTTGCATCCCTTTCTTCTTCAGTATCTGTACAGAACGGATTCAGCCGATTTAATATTCTGCATAGTCCATGCAGTCATATTCTTGCCCTTTCCATGACTTGGGCCATTTCCCAAAGTTCTCACCAGAAACACTACAAGAACTGTGCTTGCCCAGGAAAAATATAAAAAATACACCTTCTTCATTCCACATCTTCTACAAAAGAAATAAAACAGGGAGACCTCCTACGTGCCACCCTGAATATTGATGGCACACCTGGGGAAACTGTCCATAAGAAGGCTAAAGGTCATACATCAATAATACAAATCTACAAGTAGTATCTCATCCAAAGAGCACCATGAAATGTTATTTAAGTTCATGATCAATACACAAAGCCTGCTTAAAAAACTGACAAAAATTGTAGAGTACAACGGATAAATAATGTGACATTGGAAAAAGTCATGTAATAAAACAAGACCTTGGAGAGCCCAGTTCCAAAATCCTGCAGGATCGTCCCCCAACAGTGGTCATCAGTGGTGAGATGGCGCTTTGGAGTTTAATCATTTTTAACCAGACTCTTTCTTTTGTATATACTGTGGCATGAAGATTGTGAACTTTTTGAGTCTTGAGCTGTAGTGTGAAGGAGGGATGCATCTGTCTATATCCTGAACTCTGTTCAAGTGAATGGAGCTTTGGTACAATACCAGACACAGACTTAAGTGGACTTTGTTCTCTAATTTGACAAATTTAAAATACTGCAACAATGGCTACAGCTTTATCGTAGGGTCTTACTGCTCTGGATCCCCTCAGTTATCTTGAAGACATGTTTTGCAAAGGCAGGCAGCAGAGCAAAAAGCCTGCCATTGCTCCTTCACCAGTGTTTTCGTTTCTTTTGAATCACTTGTTATCTTTTTGGATTTGATCATAGATAACTACCAGCATCACTTACAGCTCCCCGCTCCAGGATCTCTTCAACTATGGGCGGTGCACCCATATCCTGATGTTGGTTAGAGTGAGGAACATGGGTGCGGTGGTGCACAGAGATGAAGAAAACTCCAGAGCAAGGAGAGGTAACTAATGGGAGGATTTGGGGTTTGAAATCATTTTAGTGTCTGGTCTTGGGTCGGGATTAGTTTCAGAGTTGTGTTCTGTGGTCTACATTTGTTAAGAGACCTGGGGTCTGTATTTAGGGGTCTGTGAATTTGTTTTCAAGGTCTGGTGTGATTACAGAGAGTCTGACAAGAGTGAGCATGGCCGGTACTGGTGTTTTGTATCCTTGCCTCCACACCTTATAAGATAAGAAGAAGATGAGACAGAGAGGTACTGGGAAGCAGCTGGTGGTGGAAGATAGCTGCAGTACCAGGCAGGCACACAGCTCAGAGTCAACCCAACTCAAATTTTTGAGTGTGCCCTGTACACTTATCTACCTTTGTACAAGGTAGTGCTAACCAACAGTGGTGATATAATATCAAGCAATGTTATCAAATCAGAATTTCACTTGGAGTAATGGAATTTACCTGAAGAGAGTTGAGGGCTGAAAATATTCCATGGATCACCGTATTGTAGGGATCAAGGGAAACTCCTAAACCAAGCGCCCAAGAGGTTCCAAGAAGAGGGGTGAGAACAGCAATACTTTTAGCAATCGCAACAATATTTTGCCTTTCCTCATGACTGGGCCTTTCTCCAATTGCCGGCCTCAGTAACTTGACGATAACCACAATCAAGATAATCAAATTGATGAACACAATGGTTAAAGCTGGGACCACAAAGGCCAGGAATGTTTTTGATTCCTCGAATGACAGCCAGCAGAATTTACCATCTGTGAATCTCCCACTTGGAGCTGTTGATGCCACAGCTATGACGGCAATCAAAAGTGGACAACCGTATCCCATGGTGAAAGCTATGATCATCATGCTTCGTCTACTGATGTCGTGCAGGATGTAGATTAAACGATAAAAGAGGATAAGTCCAAGGACCAACATCCAGAAGAACAAGCACAAGTAGAAGTAACAGGTGAAGAAAGCCGCAGTTATGCATCCATATGAGTCTGGGTATTCTTCCAGTCGGGCACCAATGATAAACCAGATATCAGCAATTAAAAGGGTCACGGCAATATTGACTAGGCAAACGTGACGCATGTAAGAGGTCTTGTTTTTGATGACAGATCTCCATACTACTGCTTCGATGGCTAGTGTGATAACCAAGCATGCAATGGATACTCCAACTCCAATATAAGTAATTATAGCCAAAAATAACTCATTGTTACCAGTACCACCCATGAGGATTGAGAACGAGGTCAAGTGGTTGCATGAACATTTCACCACCTCATCACTGTCATCAATAATTTTGCATCCCACTGTTTCTCCAATACTTGTTGTCAAGGTCTAACCAGGAGCAGTCTGGGTTCTTCAGGTTTACATCACTCTTGGTAAATGTCATAGTGATGTCAAAAACATTTTTATCAATGTCAGCACTTGAGAGGTTACTTATGACTGTAGACATGACCAAGGCATTGACCTTCTTACTGTCCTGCTCCTGCAAGAGATCTTTCATCGTAGAGTAAGCTATGGTGACCACCGTGTTAGATTCTCCTGGTAGGGTCCCATTTTTGATTGTTACTCTACCACTTAGACCAGCCAACGAAAAGTCCCCATCATACTTGGTGTCACTGTTTACTACTTGGCCAAAGAGCTGGATGTTTCTTAGGCTTTCATTCTTGATAGATATGGAAGAACCATTAAATTGAAGATGATTTGCAAAGGTTTCCACAGACTTCAGAATCGTAAAGCTGTACTTTGAGGCTGAGGTTGTATTCACCACAATGTCTGCTATTTGGAGTAAATTCTAAAATAATAAGAACATTAAGAAATGTCGATGAGAGGGAATAAGATTCTACTTGTACAAAAATAGCCTTTATAATGTACATTTCCCTGGGTATTCAAATTTAGTGTAATTAACTAATGACAATTAAAGGAGTTGACCACTTTCTGGCTACTGTTGACCAATGTGTTTTTAAGATGATAATGTGGCACTTACTAATATAGTCTTCTACATTCCATAAGCTATTCTCCCTTGTTGGTCAAATCTTTTGTGCTGTCCACACAGAGTTCTTGTCCATAAAATGGCCACTGATGGAGGGTCACGTGACCAGGCAAATCACCCCATTCAAACACTGCACCTGCAATAAAACTCTCAACATTGCAAGTGCAGATGGCAGATGCAGTGTATTCCCATGGAGAAGGTTGAGCAATGTGTCTGGAGTTATTTTTTGCCTGGTCACATGACCCTCCATCAGCAGCCATCTTATGGATAGGTCTTCTGTGTGGACAGCACAGAAGAGTTGCCCAGCAAGGAGACATGACTTGTGAAATATAGCAAACGGCACAGAAAGTCAACAAAGACTATATTAGTAAGTCATATAGTCATCTTACCTACCTAGTGGTCAAAAGTAGCCAGAAAGTGGCCAACCCCTTTAATTATGTGTCCAGCATGTCTGTAAAAAAGAGAAATAATGGGGGGATTTATTAAGACTGGCTTTTCATACAGAAGGCCACTGGAATGAGATGGGCTAGTAGGCACACACCTACTGGAGCATCTGTAGCGTCATGTCATGAGGGGCCAACCCCCATCCACTATATCTGCCTACTTTTCTCATTATTTTTAAAAAGTGACAAGAAAAGCGCAACATGGGAAAAAATATCACAACTGCCCAGGGCAAGAGGGGGCCCAGTCTTAGTTGGGATTACATTGCCTTGCGAAAGTATTCAGCCCCCTGGAACTTTTCAACCTTTTGCCACATTTCAGGCTTCAAACAAAAAGATATAACATTTTACATTTTTGGTGAAGAATCAACAACAAGTGGGTCACAATTGTGAAGTGGAACGAAATTTATTGGATGATTTAAACTTTTTTTGTAATAATAAAACTGAAAAGTTGGGCGTGCAAAATTATTCGGCCCATTTACTTTGAGTTCAGAAAACTCACTCCAGAAGTTCATTGAGGATCTCTGAATGATCCAATGTTGTCCTAAATGACTGATGAAGATAAATAGAATCCACCTGTGTGTAATCAAGTTTCCGTATAAATGCACCTGCTCTCTGATAGTCTCAGGGTTCTGCATCATGAAGACCAAGGAACACACCAGGCAGGTCCGTGATACTGTTGTGGAGAAGTTTAAAGCCGGATTTGGATACCAAAAGATTTCCCAAGCTTTAAACTTCCCAAGGAGCACTGTGCAAGTGATCATATTGAAATGGAAGGAGTATTAGACCACTGCAAATCTACCAAGACCCGGCCGTCCCTCTAAACTTTCATCTCAAACAAGGAGAAGACTGATCAGAGATGCAGCCAAGAGGCCCATGATCACTCTGGATGAACTGCAGAGATCTACAGCTGAGGTGGGAGAGTCTGTCCATAGGACAACAATCAGTCCAACACCTCACAAATCTGGCCTTTATGGAAGAGTGGCAAGAAGAAAGCCATTTCTCAAAGATATCCATAAAAAGTCTGGTTTACAGTTTGCCACAAGCCACCTGGGAGACACACCAAACATGTGGAAGAAGGTGCTCTGCTCAGATGAAACCAAAAATCCAACTTTTTTGGAAAACTATGCAAAGTGATATGTTTGGCATATAAAAGCAAAACAGCTCATCACCCTGAACACACCATCCCCACTGTCAAACATGGTGGTGGCAGCATCATGGTTTGGGCCTGCTTTTCATCAGCAGGGACAGGGAAGATGGAAGATGGATGTGGATGGAGCCAAATACCGGACCATTCTGGATGAAAACCTGTTGGAGTCTGCAAAAGACCTGAGACTAGGACGGAGATTTATCTTCCAACAAGACAATGATCCCAAACATAAAGCAAAATCTACAATGAATGGTTCAAAAATAAACGTATCCAGGTCTTAAAATGGCCAAGTCAAAGTCCAGACCTGAATCCAATTGAGAATATGTGGAAAGAGCTGAAAACTGCTGTTCACAAACGCTCTCCATCCAACCTCAAAGAGCTCCAGCTGTTTTGCAAGGAAGAATGGGCAAGAATTTCAGTCTCTAGATGTGCAAAACTGATAGAGACATACCCCAAGAGACCGCAGCTGTAATCGCAGCAAAAGGTGGCGCAACAAAGTATTAATGCAAGGAGGCAGAATAATTTTGCACGCCAAACTTTTCAGTTTTATTATTACAAAAAAAGTTTAAATGATCCAATAAATTTCGTTCCACTTCACAATTGTGACCCACTTGTTGTTGATTCTTCACCAAAAATTTAAAATGTTATATCTTTTTGTTTGAATCCTGAAATGTGGCAAAAGTTTGAAAAGTTCCAGGGGGCCGAATACTTTCGCAAGGCACTGTATCTCCTCTTCTACTGGAGGTGACAACTTGGTCAGGACTCTACCCTCTAAAGAAACAGCTTTTAGCAAATGAGGCAGTGGAAAAAATGTCCCAAGGGTCATTGGGTTTAGGAAGAAACCCTTCTGTCCTGTGTGGGGGGACTGGTTTGATCCTTGCCATGGGCCCCTACTTCTCTATATATGCCACTGCTCTGATACTAATGTTTAAGATCTAGCAGGTAGATATTTTTGGGGCTTCTTGAAGTGCAGGGGCTGTAATTTTACATTCCCTTTGTTTTTTTTCCTGTAGATTATAGCAAATGCTGCAAATATGTAGAAATGTTCTCAAAAGTCAAGTTTCACTTACTTCCATCATTGTCGAAGATATTGTTATGTTCTGGTTAGCAATCATAGATATCATTTCAACCTGTATTCCAGATTTTTGGATGATCTTGATATATTATGGCTTTCACTTTTTGCAACATTCTTTAAATTTTCAAGAAATAATGCCAGGTTTTTTTCTATATCTGGACCATTTACCAAGTTCTGTGTTTAGGGTGAATACAAGAAAATGACAAAAAGTGTGACCAAAAATCCAATTTTTTTCCTCTCTTCCATACATGTTTGGAGACTGTTTTTTTGGGCATGGCCACACTCACCCTCGCGGATCCCACACCACTGCCATCCAATGCTGGTCCAGCCTCTATTGCCCTTCACTTCCTGGTCCTGGCTTGAAACACTGGAAATGGCAGGAAAGTCCTGGCAGAAGCAAGTCAACATCAGAGCTAGTGATTGGCTGAGCAGTCCTTTCCTGGAAGGACTGGTGTGCTGGGCCAGGACCAGAAAGTGAAGAGCAGTGGGGATCAGACCAGTGTTGGATTGGCACCAGTGGGAGATTGGTGAGGGTGAGTATATATTTTTTATGTTTAACTTATAGCGGTCCATTTTGAAAAACAAAAACAAAAAAAAACTCAGCAGCTGTATGTTAATGAACAATACAGGAGACGTTGCCAAAACAATACCCCCTTTTCTGGAATTACCTACTGCTCTGTAGCTTTTGGTTAAAGCTGCACCTCATAGACTTCCTCCTCTCCCCATCCTCTACTCCTAATAGTGGTATTACTGAAAGTCCTCTGTTCCTTCCTGCAACTTACCTCTGCCCTTTGAACCATATGCAGGAGGTAGCAGCTACAATGGAGCAGAGGGGTGGGCGGGACAGGAAGTCTGTGAGGTGCAACTTCAGCCAATAGCTGGAGACCAGGAAGTCATTTCAGAGAAGGCAGTATTGTTTTGGCAACTTCTCCTGCACTGCACAGTAACATACTCATGTTACATGTAGACAATGTTGGATTGAATGTATGCAGCAAGGAGTCATTATATTTGGTAATATTGTAGGCAGTTGTTACATTATCCATTTCTATGATATACAGTACTATATGAATCCATAAACTACAGGATTTGCTGATGTACTATCAACCATGCTGTCGTGTATGCATAGATCTGACGTATCTTCAGCTGTCTGAATGACATAGATGTAGACATTCTTACCCGGAGATTCCTCAACTCTGAAAAAATCTTTTCAGAAAAACACTCATTTGTTGCCTCTCCCCAGGTCCCATCCTTGCAGAGATAAATGATGTTACCAAGTTGAAACGGGTCAATGGTCATGCATGGTACAGAATACTTATATCCGTTTGGAGTTTCAGCACGCATTTCATCAGCTTTGCATGTGTTACCTGAGGATTCGAGCAAACATTTTTAATTAGGAATTACCTAAAACTATTAAAAATTGTGTAAACATCTCCTTTGGCTAACTAGGAGACTTCTCCAGTAGACCACAGCTGCTGTCCTCATCTTGTGACTACTCAGGTCTTAGCTGCAGTCTTTCATACTTATGTCTTAAACCTAATGTAAAGGACCACATAATCTAAGTGAAAAAAATAAATAAACCTAACATAATCTCCCTATATTTCCTGTTGTTGTTTTGTCCGATGTCACATTTGCATGAAAAAGCATTGTTCTCTTAGGCTGCAGCCATGTCTTCTCCCCCTCTGACGCTACAGCACATGAGCCAGGAAGTTTAGGAGGCGGGAGCTGGGTTTAGTCTTGATAATTTTTGTCTACACAGTGAGCCTGGCCATTTTATTGGAAGCAATCGCATAGTTACCAGAACTATAAAATAAATGTGGTAACACTGCCAGCCAATAGTACCAGCTATAGTCCATACATAGACCCAGCCATGGCACCAATAGTATCAAGTACTATTTGCACAGCTAATTGGGGCTCTTTTACAGCTCTACAGGGAATGTCACTCAACTTTTCTAGACAGCTGAAAGCTTAGGAAAGCTGGTTAGCATGTGGAGGTATGCTGGAGATCAGACTACAGGTATAGTGTATACTCATGCTTTTGGTGGTACTATATTTATGGATAGGGAAGGAATTTATCATTGAAGGAGTATTTGAGGTTAGTTTTTATATTGGAGTTGCTATACACACTTGCGCCAAATCTATCAAAGTGGCGCACAGTAATAATAAGTTTGGTGCAAGTGCATGTGGTTGTGACTTTTTGGCAACTTTTTATAGTCACACTTCATAAATGTGTCACAAAAGTGATCTACTCTGAAATCCTGGCCAAATTTGCACTCCAATTCCTTAGGTGGTGCTAGAAGGCGCAATGCTCAAAAATTATTTGCGCAAGTAACCCCCACAATGTTAAAAACCCTTACTTGCAATTTTTTGAAGCCATAATTCTGACGTGCAGGGCTTGATATGTTCACATATTGTATACAGAATGTATGCACCAAGTGTGGCCCCCATTACATCTCTGCAGAGGGTGTTACCCAGCTTTCCCAGACTGCTGAATTCCAAATTTGCCTAGCTATGTAGTGATAAATCCCTTCATATAATTAGACCAACCTGCGATTTAGGATCTTGGAAAAGCTGGCAACACTATAGAGCTGCATTAGTGACAACAGATTATGCTGCCCTGGTACCATGTGATTCACACAATCAGGGCAGCATTGTGTGTTTTTGAATTACCAATATGTCCCCATCACTGCCCCACAAAGATTGTTATTCAGCTTTCCCAGGTGAAGAATGCCAGATCAGCATATTTATGAATTGGTAAATCCCCGGTATTGTAGAATATCCTAGCTGGATTTGCACATTTGTCTTTCAGGGTCTTGAAAAAGCTGGGTTACAAACCATGTGGAATTGTAACATGTACTGCAGAATGCTAATGTGGACCTGTAATAGAGATTGCAAAATACTAAATCTACATAAATCTACATAATCCCTCTTCCCACTCCTAAATAGTGTCATAGTTAGCCAGATTTAGCTTTCAGGATCCCTATCCTTGTTTGTTTTTCAGGGTTTAGTGGTCCTTTAAACTTATCACATCTCATGTCCCAGTTACAACTTTTCCCACTCAGACTCCTCCTCCTTCAAACACCAGTCATTGTTTACTGAATGTGACCAGGAAACAACTATATGCACTCAGCAATCTAATGGTGTAAAAGCTGAACCCCCACTTAACCAAGTTGCTGGTGATGCAGTCGCTGCTATACCACTTAGTTGCTTCTGCAGCCTTTAGGGAAACTGATGGTGTGGGCTCAGCCTTGATGGATTATATCAGTGGTGGAACTACAACTGACTGGGCCCCACAGCAAATTTATGAATGCCCCCCCCAGCAACTTCTTAGCAACCCCCAACTCAAGTGCCACCACTGCTGCGGCTAGTCGAGACTGAGCTCTCAGACAAGGCCCCGCAGCCACTTTGTCCGTTTCACTGTATATAATGTAATTATTGAAGGCCCTGACAATAAAATATTTTATTCTTCCTCCCAAAGCATCCGCTTCCCTTGTTTCCCCTGCTTCCCCTATAGCTATGTCCCTGGAAGATACCTAGACACTATAAGCCATCCCTGGCTTGTACTCTCATTTGGTGGGGAACTTGGGCTGCTCCTTGCAATTCTCACAGTTCAGCAAGGTGTATGCCACCATGGACACCTGGGCAGGTGTTATGGCATGGCTTTTACGGCATACTGGGTCAATGTTTTTTTGCGGCAGCACCACAGCAACAAGGCCAGATCCTATTGACACCTCCATGTTCAAGTCGGTCTGGTTCTCACATCAGCTGCTTATCCACCTCCATCTGACAGATGCTTATCCCCCTGAGAACAAAAGGATCTGGCAGTTGAAGTCCAACATATCTGATTCTTATCTTCCCCAATATCTACCAGTGGGAAACAGTTGGGAGGCTCCCATATATATATTAGTTGGTTGCTGATTCCACCAAAATTGTCAGGTTTAACCAACATACATCTAATGTATCTGACCAGCTTTTGGCATCAGCCATCTTGTTTGTAGACATATGGTAGATGTACATGATTCTGAAGCAATAGTAGAGCGGTAGTAGAGCAATAGACTGGAAGATGCTTTACAGTATACAATGCTGTCTTGGGGTTCAGGTGGGGGTGCTGTGTCTTAAGGTACAATAGAAGCATCTTGTTTGGTAATGGTAGGGGGTGAGTGACTGAAGGATATTTTTGGGCCTATTTGCCACTGTGTTCAATTTCTGTACGTGACAGAGGAGAAGGCTTTTAGGTTCCTCAAACTGCATAGCTTCAGAAAATGAAGTAGTCACAGTCAATTAACATCGTGCTCACTACTGACCCTCCCCATTTCCATCTCTGTAATTTTTTTCTTACCATCTAGAAGGCTTATGTTCATTGCGTTTTTGCTCGTTACATGGTCAGACAATTTGTTGGTGACTACACAGTATACAGTTGACACTGCATTGGGTTCACACTCAAATAACTGTTCAGATTTAAAACACATCATGTTTCCGATGTTTCCAGATGGTGTACCTACAAGAAAATGCAATAAATAAATATACATAAATATACTGATATTGGTAATTTTGAGATTTCCTGGGATCAAATTTAAAGAGGACCTGCCCCCTTTCCAGACATGCCTGTTTTGATAGCTTCATGCATTCCCCATGTAATAAAAATTCTGGAACATCTATTCTTATGTCTCTATGTTGTGCCATTCCTTTATTATTTCTACTAGAAGTTATAAATGAATTGCTAGCAGTCTGCAGTAAGGGTACAGAGAGGTGGTAGGAAGTTAGGGGTGTGTCCCTGCACAGTCTGACAATGGCAGCACTGATTGGATAGAGTGAGTCTGTGCAGGGACACCCTCCCAACTGGTTACCTCCCCTCTGTACCCTTACTGCAGACTGCTAGCAATTCATTCATAACTTCTAGTAGAAATAATAAAGGAATGGCACAACATAGAAACATAAGAATAGATGTTCCAGAATTGTTATTACATAGGGAATGCATGAAGCTATTAAAACAGACATGTCAGGAGTGGTGACAGGTCATTTTTAAGCAGCCTGGTTTATATACTCAAAACTAAGCCTTGGTTTGGGTTAGCAGAATTTAGTAGATAGATACAATAGATATGGGACCGAGATAGATAAATAGATAGATATGAGATAGATATGGGATAGATAGATAGATAGATAGATAGATAGATAGATAGATAGATAGATAGATAGATATGTGATATGAAAGAGACAGGAATTTGATCTATAGAGAGACAGAAAGAACTAGATCTAACTTAAAGCGCCTGGTCCCTAGAGCAAAATCTACCAGTGTCTTATGTGGCAGAGAGAACTTTGGACCCCTCAGGCACAAAGACCTGAGTTTGACTGTTACTGTATCTCTAGAACCCTTATAGCTACACCAGTAAATGGCTAGATATTAGATACTTACAATAGATAGATAGATAGATAGATAGATAGATAGATAGATAGATAGAAGATATCTATCTATCTATCTATCTATAATTCTGTGATACCATTTCTTACCAGGTGTGACCACGGTGATGTTGCTGAACTGTATAGTAGAGTTTTCAACATACACAGTGTGTACACAGCACTTCAGAACTGCTAATCCTTTACACTTCACATATGATTGCTGGGGGTAGACATGTATCTCATCAGGCTGTGGTAAAGGTACAACATCCACTGTTATATTCTGAGAACTACTCAGGTTACTCTGATACGCCGTACATATGAATATACCTTTGAATAAAATTCAACGGAAATAGAAACATTAAAAAAAGTAATGTGAGTATATAAAACATTATGCACAATAAGCTGGGAGTATATTATTGGCAACGTCATGTTTCATAATTTGAAATAGAGACGGCAATTTACTATACAGGAGATTTGGCACTCTCAGATTTTCTGCAATAGTTCACCTCCGGTGGCTAGGGGTGTACTTAGTGGTTATGGTTCAGTGGTGGGCACACAACTTAATTAGGAATGGTTCTCTGGTGGGCACATAGCTTAAATGGTAGCAGTCATCTGGCGGGTACACAGCTTACTAGTTACGGTTCTCTTGTAGGCACACAGCTTACTGGTTACAGTTCTTAGGCAGGCACACATTTTGGTGGTTACAGTTCTTAGGCAGGCACACAGCTTAGTTCTTACAGTTCTTTGGTGGGCACACGGCTTACTGGTTATGGTTCTTTGCAGTTACATAGCTTAGTGGTTAGAGTTTTATGGTGGGTCCTCAGCTTAGTGGTTATGGTTCTCTGGTGGGCACACAGTTTAGTGGTTATGGTTCTCTGGTGGGCACACAGTTTAGTGGTTATGGTTCTCTGGTGGGCACACAGTTTAGTGGTTATGCTTCTCTGGTTGGCAAACAGTTTATGGTTACAGTTCTTTGTAGGCACACAGCTCAGTAGTTACAGTTCTTTGGTAGGCACACCAATTAGTGGTTAGTTTCATGTCCAGCAAACATCTAAGTGGATACAGCTTCCTGGCAGGCACACAGTTAGAGGTTACAATACTTTGGTGGGCACACAGCTTAGTAGTTATGGTTCATTGGTGGGCACACAGCTTATTGGTTAGAGTTCTCTGATGGGCACAAAACCTTGAGGTTTCAGCTTGGAACAGGCCCACTGAGCAACTGAAACAATGAAACAGAGGGCTGATGTAGCTCAGCACAACCCACAGTCTCTGATTTCTTTTGCATTTAGGAGCAATAGAGCTTCTTATGGCCTTTGGCACAGGTGCACATAGTTCAGAACCACTCAAGAACTCCATAGAATTAATTATTCAGAAGGGTAGAGAGAGGGGCTGGAGACCAAGTCATCAGGTAGCCGATATGACAGGTAGCAGCAACATTTCTAACAAAAACCTTTCGCTAAATTATTTTTTTTAGCCCAAAATGCATCAAAATAAATATAAAATGATTTAGAAGGTGTTCATGGCCTTTAACAATGGTGCCCAGTAGTGATGATCGAGCACCGTAGTCTTCGGGTGCTTGGGTCGAACACTAGCCAGTGCTCGAGTGCTCGACTAAGCACCTGAGCACAATGGAAGTCAATGGGAGAACCCGAGCACTAACCAGGCACCCCCTGCTCTGAAGAGTGGAGGTTGTCTGGTTCATAGGGAAAGGTAAGAAAATGGTGGAAACACCACTGAAGTGGTTTGGGAACAGCATGGGGAGGATGTCTGGATGCATCTTGGACTCCAAAGTCGCTGCTGTGAACGATGTTGTTCGAGTATTACGCCACTTTTACGGAATGACAAGAATACCCCCCAAAACCGAAGATAACATTGATTTTAGAGAAAATATTGTTAGGAAACATATATTTATTTGTCCATATAATGCAAGTGCTGTCAAAAATTACAAGGAACAGGGCACTCCGATACAATCTGTATATCACATAAAGGAGGGCCTCATTCACATTCTGGTACAATTGTTCATGTCGTGGGACTCCTACACTTATAAAGCCTATGCGCAAAGTGAAAGGGCCGCCAAAAATTACAAGGAACAGGCACTCCAATACACAGATAATGTCGCCTTGATTAGCGGCAGAAAAAAATACACAGGATTTCAGGTATTTAGGATACAGAAACTTTATAATGCACACGCAACACAGGTTATGTCGCCTTGATTCGTGGCAAAAAATAGCAATGAATGTCAGGTATGTAGGATACAGTAACGTTATAATGCACACGCAACACGGGTAATGTCGCCTTGATTAACGGCAGAAAAAATAGCAACGGATGTCAGGTATGTAGGATACGTAAACGTTATATATTTATTAATGATCTTTTAGAAGGCTTGCACAGTAAAATATCAATTTTTGCAGATGACACTAAACTGTGTAAAGTAATTAACACAGAAGAGGACAGTACACTGCTACAGATGGATCTGGATAGACTGGAGGCTTGGGCAGAGAAGTGGCAGATGAGGTTTAACACTGACAAATGTAAAGTTATGCATATGGGAAGGAATAATGCAAGTCACCAGTACATACTAAATGGTAAAATATTGGGTAACTCTGACATAGAAAAGGACCTAGGAATTTTAGTGAATAGAAATCTAAGCTGCAGAAACCAGTGTCAGACAGCTGCTGCCAAGGCCAATAAGATAATGGGCTGCACCAAAAGAGGCATAGATGCCCGTGATGAGAACATAGTCCTGCCACTTTACAAATCACTAGTCAGACCACACATGGAGTACTGTGTACAGTTCTGGGCTCCTGTGAACAAGGCAGACATAGCAGAGCTGGAGAGGGTTCAGAGGAGGGCAACTAAAGGAATAACTGGAATGGGTGGACTACAGTACCCAGAAAGATTATCAAAATTAGGCTTATTCACTTTAGAAAAAAGACGACTGAGGGGAGATCTAATAACTATGTATAAATATATCAGAGGTCAGTACAGAGATCTCTCCCATCATCTATTTATCCCCAGGACAGTAACCATGACGAGGGGACATCCTCTGCGTCTGGAGGAAAGAAGGTTTGTACACAAACATAGAAGAGGATTCTTTACGGTAAGAGCAGTGAGACTATGGAACTCTCTGCCTGAGGAGGTGGTGATGGTAAGTTCACTAAAAGAGTTCAAGAGGGGCCTGGATGTATTTTTGGAGGGTAATAATATTACAGGTTATAGTTACTAGAGAGGGGTTGTTGATCCAGGGAGTAATTCTGATTGCCTGATTGGAGTCGGGAAGGAATTTTTTTCCCTAAAGTGGGGAAAACTGGCTTCTACCTCACAGGGTTTTTTTGCCTTCCTCTGGATCAACTTGTAGGAAAACAGGCCGAACTGGATGGACAGATGTCTTTTTTCGGCCTTATAAACTATGTTACTATGTTACTATGTTATAATGCACACGCAACACTGGTAATGTCGCCTTGATTAACGGCAGAAAAAATAGCAACGGATGTCAGGTATGTAGGAGACAGTAACGTTATAATGCACAAGCCGCGCATTTAATGTCGCCTTGATTAACGGCAGAAAAAAAAGCAACGGATGTCAGGTATGTAGGAGACAGTAACGTTATAATGCACAAGCCGCCCTGGCAGAAAAAATAGCAACGGATGTCAGGTATGCAGGATATAGTAATGTTATAATGCACATGCAAGACAGGTAATGTTGCCTTGATTAACGGCAGTAAAAATGACACCGGATGACAGGTATATAGAATACAGAAACGTTATAATGCGCACGCTGTGCAGGTGGTGTCAGGCAAACTTGAGTTATTTTTGCCCCCCCCAAAATAAAAATTGCAGCCACATATA
>ONZH01000411.1:0-26214 GCA_900303285.1 Rhinella marina
GGATTGCTGGAAAACCATGTGACCTCGAATATTAAAAACTCAGCTCTTCCTGCTCGTACGCATATGCTGCGTGAACTTAGTCAGGGACAGAGGCTGGAGAAGGGACAGACAGGTTTTAGCAGTTGGACAGGCAGGAGCGTGATTAAAAGCCCTTATCAGGGCTACTATAGTGCACTACAGTGATAGCTTTACTACAAGATACACTTTACAGAGAACGGCTGCCGTATTCAGGGATAGCTGCTGGAGTAGGGACAGAGAGAGGCATTAGTGGTGTATTAGGTGCTCTGCTACATACCAAACTATATTTGGCACTACTGTTCAGCGTTCTTTTTGGCTGAAAAACCCTGTTATATAACTAGTGTGTATATGCACCATCTGATCTGGCAGTATACGGCTGTGAATTTTATTTTATTTTTTTAAATACAGTTTATTTGGCTCTAGTGTTCTGGGTTCTGTGTGCCTGCAATACCCTTTTTGTATACCAGGTGTAAATACCCACCGTCTGTACAGTTAGTACACGGCTGTGTACCTTGAAATATACAATATCTAGGCCTTTTAATTGGCCACTATACTGTGCGTTCTCTTGCTAAATTATTTCACATACCTGGTGTAAATACCCACCGTCTGTTCAGTTAGTACACGGCTGTGTACCTTGAAATATACAATATCTAGGCCTTTTAATTGGCCACTGTACTGTGCGTTCTCTTGCTAAATTATTTCACATACCTGGTGTAAATACCCACCGTCTGTTCAGTTAGTACACGGCTGTGTACCTTGAAATATACAATATCTAGGCCATTTAATTGGCCACTGTACTGTGCGTTCTCTTGCTAAATTATTTCACATACCTGGTGTAAATACCCACCGTCTGTTCAGTTAGTACACGGCTGTGTACCTTGAAATATACAATATCTAGGCCTTTTAATTGGCCACTGTACTGTGCGTTCTCTTGCTAAATTATTTCACATACCTGGTGTAAATACCCACCGTCTGTTCAGTTAGTACACGGCTGTGTACCTTGAAATATACAATATCTAGGCCATTTAATTGGCCACTGTACTGTGCGTTCTCTTGCTAAATTATTTCACATACCTGGTGTAAATACCCACCGTCTGTTCAGTTAGTACACGGCTGTGTACCTTGAAATATACAATATCTAGGCCTTTTAATTGGCCACTGTACTGTGCGTTCTCTTGCTAAATTATTTCACATACCTGGTGTAAATACCCACCGTCTGTTCAGTTAGTACACGGCTGTGTACCTTGAAATATACAATATCTAGGCCATTTAATTGGCCACTGTACTGTGCGTTCTCTTGCTAAATTATTTCACATACCTGGTGTAAATACCCACCGTCTGTACAGTTAGTACACGGCTGTGTACCTTGAAATATACAATATCTAGGCCTTTTAATTGGCCACTGTACTGTGCGTTCTCTTGCTAAATTATTTCACATACCTGGTGTAAATACCCACCGTCTGTTCAGTTAGTACACGGCTGTGTACCTTGAAATATACAATATCTAGGCCTTTTAATTGGCCACTGTACTGTGCGTTCTCTTGCTAAATTATTTCACATACCTGGTGTAAATACCCACCGTCTGTTCAGTTAGTACACGGCTGTGTACCTTGAAATATACAATATCTAGGCCTTTTAATTGGCCACTGTACTGTGCGTTCTCTTGCTAAATTATTTCACATACCTGGTGTAAATACCCACCGTCTGTTCAGTTAGTACACGGCTGTGTACCTTGAAATATACAATATCTAGGCCTTTTAATTGGCCACTGTACTGTGCGTTCTCTTGCTAAATTATTTCACATACCTGGTGTAAATACCCACCGTCTGTTCAGTTAGTACACGGCTGTGTACCTTGAAATATACAATATCTAGGCCATTTAATTGGCCACTGTACTGTGCGTTCTCTTGCTAAATTATTTCACATACCTGGTGTAAATACCCACCGTCTGTTCAGTTAGTACACGGCTGTGTACCTTGAAATATACAATATCTAGGCCTTTTAATTGGCCACTGTACTGTGCGTTCTCTTGCTAAATTATTTCACATACCTGGTGTAAATACCCCCGTCTGTTACAGTTTAGTAACGGTGTGTACCTTGAAATATACAATATCTAGGCCATTTAATTGCCATGTACTGTGCGTTCTCTTGCTAAATTATTTCACATACCTGGTGTAAATACCCACCGTCTGTACAGTTAGTACAGGCAGTGTACCTTGAAATATATATTAGGCCATTTAATTGGCACTGTACTGTGCGTTCTGCTAAATATTTACATACTGGTGTAAATACCCACCGTCTGTTCAGTTAGTACACGGCTGTGTACCTTGAAATATACAATATCTAGGCCTTTAATTGGCCTGTATGTGCGTTCTCTTGCTAAATATTTCACATACTGGTGTAAATACCGTCTGAGCAGTTAGTAACGGCTGTGTACCTTGAAATATACAATATCTAGGCCTTTAAATTGGCCACTGTCTGTGCGTTCTCTTGCTAATTATTTCACATACCTGGTGTAAATACCCACCGTCTGTCAGTTAGTACACGGCTGTGTACTTGAATATACATTCTAGCCTTTAATAATTGGCTGTATTTGCAACACATACTGGTGTAAATACCACCGTATGTCGGAGGGGTACTTGAATAATCATATCTAGGCGATCTCTTGCTAAATTATTTCACATACTAATTATATACCAAATATTGTATTTGCAACCAAAAAAAAAAAAATGCGGAGGGGGGGCTAGCGGAATCGACGTGGACCGAGGACGGGGGCGCGGAAATGCTGTTGGGGGCCTTCGTTGAAGCCAGTGGGGATACAATGCGTGCTGGTGAGGGGTCAGCCAGGATCCACCTCATCCAGAATCCTGCCTTTATGGGACAGTTAAGCAGGGGGCGGGTTACACCGGCTGTTGAGGCCTGAGCAGGTTGAACAGGTGGTGCAATGGATAGCCGATAGCGCTTTCCACCACAGTTGTCCACCAGCCAGTCATCCACACAGTCTCACTCTGACCCTCCTTCCCTCCACACCTGGCCAACAGAGTCATCCCCACCATGACCCCTCCCAGGAGCTCATTTTCGGGTCTTTTTCAGATGTGCCGGAAGAATCCCAGGAGCTAGCAGAGGAATTTGTTTGTAGTGATGCCCAAACACTTGAGTTTTCGCCATCTCCTGCTGATGTGGACCCTGAACCAGCATCTGTTATCATGAGCGATGATGATGATGAGACGCAGTTGCCATCAAGGGAGGCTGTTGGAATGTCCAGTGGGCAGGAGGAGGAGCAGAGTGAGGAAGAGGAGGTGGTGGATGACGAAATGACCGACCCCACTTGGCCAGGGGTGATGTCCAGCGGGGAAAGCAGTGGAGAGGTGGTGGTCTGCGCAGCACCGAAAAAGGCAGCAAGAGGCAGAGGGATGTCCACAGGCAGAGGGATGTCCACAGGCAGAGGGATGTCCAGAGGCAGAGGGATGTCCACAGGCAGAGGGATGTCCAGAGGCAGAGGACAGTCCAGACAGAGTAGTGAGGCCACAGCCAGCACGGCCGAAGCTGTTCCCGGCAGCGGGCAGTCGCGCGAAGCTCCCCCATCGAGGCCTCGTACTTCTGTGGTGTGGAGATTTTTTAATGTTTGTGCGGATGACAAACTGAGCGCGGTTTGCACACTCTGCCACTCAAAACTGAGTAGGGGCTCTGAGAAGAGCAATCTGACCACCTCAGGCATGCGGCGTCACTTGGAAGTCAAGCACTGGGCTGAGTGGGAGAGAGCAAACGCAATACAACCTGCGCCCGGTCCTGCTGCCACTGCCTCTTCCCCTTTGTTGTGTGCTGCCACTGCGGTCCAGACCTCCAGCCAGGACACCTCCACATCTGCCTCTGCCTCGGCTACTTTGGGGCCTTCTCCTTCAGCCTCCCCTTCCCCGCCTCTTCGCCTGCACCTTCACACTCCTCGTCCCATCAACTGTCCATCTCGCAGGCGTTCGACCGCAGGCGGAAGTACGCCTCGAGTCACCCCCAAGCCCAAGCCTTAAACTGCCACATCTCCAAACTGCTGGCCCTGGAGATGTTGCCGTTTAGGCTTGTGGAGACGCAGGCCTTCCGCGACCTGATGGCGGCTGCCGCACCTCGCTATTCCGTCCCCAGCCGCCACTACTTTTCCCGGAGTGCCGTCCCCGCCCTGCACCAGCACGTGTCGCGTAACATCAGGCGGGCCCTGAGGTACGCAGTCAGCGCAAAGGTCCACTTGACCACCGACTCGTGGACAAGCGCTTGCGGCCAGGGACGCTACATCTCTTTGACGGCACACTGGGTGAATGTAGTGGAAGCGGGGACGGGGTCGCAAACAGAGACGGCCTACCTACCACCCCCGCCCAAGATTGCCAGCATGGGTTCTGATAAACCCCCCTCCTCCTCCTCCTCCTCCTCCTCTGCCTTAACATCGCCCTCAGCCGCTAGCTGGAAGCGTTGCAGCACTGGCGCGGGGAGACGTCAGCAGGCGGTGCTTAAGCTCATCAGCTTGGGCGACAGGAAGCACAGCGCCCCAGAGGTGAGGGACGCCATATTGCAGCAGACGGAGATGTGGCTGTCGCCGCTGCAGCTAGGACCAGGCATGGTCGTGTGCGATAACGGCCGTAACCTGGTGGCGGCTCTGGAGCTTGCCGAACTCGATCACGTACCATGCCTGGCCCACGTTTTTAATCTGGTAGTCCAAAAATTTCTAAAGACTTACCCCAACCTGGCAGAGCTACTGGTGAAAGTGCGGCGCTTGTGCGCTCACTTTCGGAAGTCAACTGTAGCTGCTGCTAGCTTAAAAAAACTCCAGCAACGCCTCCATTTGCCTGAACATCGGCTGTTGTGCGACCTGCCGACTCGCTGGAATTCCACCTATTCCATGTTGGCCAGGGTGTGTGAGCAGCAGAGAGCATTGATGGAGTACCAGATTATGAATCCACGCGTGCCTCCAACTCAGCTCCCTCAGTTTGCCAACCACGAGTGGCCATGGATGGCAGACATATGCGATGTACTGCGTATCTTTGAGGAGTCCACCAAGAAGGTCAGCAGCGAGGACGCTATAGTGAGCGTAACCATCCCGCTCCTATGCGTCCTTAAAGAATCGCTCATCGCAATAAGGGAGAACGCATTGCACGCAGAGGAGACGGGGGTAGGAGGAGACGCAACGGAGCTACACAGTCAGACCACACTTTTGTCTGCTTCACGGTGGCAGTTGCAGGAGGAGGAGGATGAGGAGGAGGAGGACGACGTGGAGGTGGCTGTGGAAGAGGAGGAGGATGCTGGCGGCGAGGGTAGCAGTCAGGCTGTGTGCGTCCCATTGGTTCAGCGCGGATGGGGCGGAGAGGAGGCGGAAGAGGAAGAGGAGGAAATGGCAAGTGATCCTTCTGGTGGGGGCAGTGAGGTCATGCCTATTCAGAGTCTGGCACACATGGCTGACTTCATGCTGGGCTGCTTTTCCCGGGACACACGTGTTGTCCGGATAGTGGAGAACAAACTGTACTGGGTCTTCGCACTCCTGGACCCCCGGTATAAAGATAACGTCTCCTCTTTTATTCCGGTAGAGGAGAGGACGAATCGATTGCTGGAATACCAGAGGGAACTCGTGCAGAACATGATGGAGATTTTCCCACCCACCATCGCTGGCGGCAGAGAGGAGAGGGTCTCCCAGAGTCCCACAACATCTATCAGGCCCACAGCCACCAGGGGAACACTCTCCAAGGTGTGGGACACGTTCATGGCACCCCCTCGTGCAACTTCCATCACTGCGGGGCCCGCTATCAGCAGGAGGGACAAGTATCGGCGGATGTTGCGGGAGTACCTGGCAGACCGTACCCCTGTCCTCCCCGATCCCTCGGCGTCCTACACTTACTGGGTCTCCAAGTTGGACACGTGGCTGGAACTGTCCCTGTACGCCTTGGAGGTGCTTGCCTGCCCTGCCGCCAGCGTGCTATCAGAAAGGGTGTTCAGCGCAGCCGGGGGCATTATAACCGATAAGCGCAGCCGCCTGTCAACCGACAGTGCGGACAGGCTGACGCTAATCAAAATGAACAGCAAGTGGATTGACCCGGACTTTGCTTCTCCAACCGTGGAAAGCAGCCAAAAGTGAAGTGCCATCTGTATGAAGTGCCATTTCCTCCTCCACCTCCTCCTCCTCCTCCTTAACCGCCGTAGAATTGCTCCGTAATAAGAAAAATTTATTATATTTATGGCTCACCTCTTGGGCCTCCACAAAATGTTTAAGAGGTCTCACCTCTTGGGCCTCCATATAATTTTTAACAGGTCTCACCTCTTGGGCCTCCACATAATTTTTACGAGGTCTCACCTCTTGGGCCTGCACAAATGTTTAAGAGGTCTCACCTCTTGGGCCTCCGCAAAATGTTTTAAGAGGTCTCACCTCTTGGGCCTCACACATAATTTTAAGAGGTCTCACCTCTTGGGCCTCCACAAAATGTTTAAGAGTCTCACCTCTTGGGCCTCCACATAATTTTTTAACCCGTCTCACCTCTTGGGCCTCACATAATTTTTAACAGGTCTCACCTCTTGGGCCTGCACAAAATCTTTAAGAGGTCTCACTCTTGGGCCTCCACATAATTTTTAACAGGTCTCACCTCTTGGGCCTGCACAAATCTTTAAGAGGTCTCACCTCTTGGGCCTCCACATAATTTTTAACAGGTCTCACCTCTTGGGCCTGCACAAAATCTTAAGAGGTCTCACCTCTTGGGCCTCCACATAAATTTTTAACAGGTCTCACCTCTTGGGCCTGCCACAAAATCTTTAAGAGGGTCTCAATAGACCTCTTGGCCTCCACAAAATCTTTAAGAGGTCTCACCTCTTGGGCCTCCACATAATTTTTAAGAGGTCTCCACCTCTTGGGCCTCCACAAAATGTTTAAGAGGTGTCACCTCTTGGGCCTCCCACATAATTTTTAACAGGTCTCACCTCTTGGGCCTCCACATAATTTTTAAGAGGTCTCACCTCTTGGGCCTCCACAAAATCTTTAAGGAGGTCTCACCTCTTGGGCCTCCACAAAATCTTTAAGAGGTCTCACCTCTTGGGCCTGCACAAAATCTTTAAGAGGTGTCACCTCTTGGGCCTCCACAAAATCTTTAAGAGGTCTCACCTCTTGGGCCTCCACATAATTTTAAGAGGTCTCACCTCTTGGGCCTCCACAAAATCTTTAAGAGGTCTCACCTCTTGGGCTGCCACAAAATCTTTAAGAGGTCTCACCTCTTGGGCCTCCACAAATCTTTAAGAGGTCTCACCTCTTGGCCTCCACATAATTTTTAAGCAGGTCTCACCTCTTGGGCCTACAAACAATTTTTAAGAGGTCTCACCTCTTTAGCCTCCACACAATTTTTAACGGGTCTCACCTCTTGGGCCTCCACATAATTTTTAAGAGGTCTCACCTCTTGGGCCTCCACAAAATGTTTAAGAGGTCTCACCTCTTGGGCCTCCACATAATTTTTAAGAGATCTCACCTCTTGGGCCTCCACATAATTTTTAAGAGGTCTCAGCTCTTGGGCCTCCACATAATTTTTAAGAGGTCTCACCTCTTTAGCCTCCACACAATTTTTAAGACGTCTCACCTCTTGGGCCTCCACAAAATTTTCCATGAGCCTCTGGCCAGCCCACGGCCTCTTCCTGCCTTTTGCGGTCCTACGCATCCCTCAACATCCCCACTGCTTTACCTGCTAGACATGACACTGGGCCAGGTCGGGTCACTGACATCTCTAGCGCCAACAATTTGGGCATTTTAAGGCTTCTGCATGTGTTTTGAGTTGTTTTTACATTTTAAAGAAGACATGTCTGACCACATCTCACACACACACACAATGACAATTAGGGGTGGGGTCTATTTGCTTTCCCCCTTGCCTATGCCATCTGTGGTTGTCATAGGCAACGTGATTTTAAGGGGTGCAGAATTTCATCTTCTTTTTTGTCTAGTTTGGCTTGGGGTCCATGGCAATGTAGAGGAAAGAAGGTTTCCTTGTATGGTCTCACTTTACAGAGAGGTTAATTGTCTTTGGAGTGTATTGTTGAGAGGCTGTGATAGTGGCGTAATAGTGCGACTTGGGCGCGTTATATGCACCCAGACATGCTTCCCCTGCTGTCCCAGTTGCATTCCAGCAGTGTTGGCATCCTTTTCTGAGGTTTCAGGGTGGACTTGGTGACCTCCAAGTGGTCGAATTGAGATTTCCAAGTGGCGAGCATTTTTTTCCCATAGACTTTAATGGGATTCGATATTCGGTCGAATAGTCGAATTTCGCGGTCTATTCGAATCGAATTTCGAACTTTCGAATATTTCACTACTCGCTCATCTCTACTTACTACCTCAGCCAGTATCTTCTGTTACTCTTGCTTTTACTATAGGCCAGGTGTTTCCTGAAAAATAGATCAACATAGACAAGGACATATTCATGCTGCCCCACCTTTGGAAACTTAATGCAGTCCATCTGCAATCTCTGAAATAGGCAAGATGGCCTAGGTATATGCCTTTCTGGAACTCTCAAAGTTCTTCCAACATTATTACAGGCCCACATGTAACCTTGGACAAACCTGGTGGCAGCGCTGCTGGACCCCTGGAATTCCCACCATCTCCTCCTGACACATACATCAACCCATGTGCTGAATTCATCATCAACGGGCAGAGTGCACTTGAGAAGGCACCATTTTACCTACCCTCCAGAGCTTGTTATCACTCCTTGCTCTTACTTTAGAGGTCTTCTGGGCTTGGGTTGGCCAAGTCACGTAAACCTTAGGTTGGCTTCAGGTATTGGCTGGAGGTCTGCAGTTATAGCAGTTTAATCTCCCAACTTGTTGTCGTTTTTCTTTTTTCTTCTTCTGGACAGCATCAGGGCATAAAACAACTCTCACACACTCAGCACTCTTCATGGGTTTCCCATGGATCCAACAAAACCTCTGCTCCCCCAGATCAGACCATAATCATGGAAGATACCAAAGGCATATATGAAATCTATATGAATATTAGTTATCTGACCACAACCATCTTACCAGCCTCAGTGAGCGCCTTCACCTCTACCTCCTGTACTCACATTACAGAAGGGAGTGGTATTTAAGTGACAACATCAGTTTAGGCACTGACAGCATATCCTGTCTTCTGTGTGATCCATCTATACCATCTATGAGAGAAAACTGAATATTAATGTACTTGCTTCGTAGTTCATATGACATCTAAACCTTTATGTAATCTGGTAACTCAACCTCTTATCAAAATGCAGAAAATCTTCTGTAGACTCAAGATGCTCAAAGTGTTGTATCTCCTCCAGAACTCCGTGTTCATGGCCCACATGACTGTTATAAAACAATTATCTTAATACTTTTCAAATACTGTTACTTTTTTTTTTCAAACAAATCAAATGCTTCCATCATGTTCAGAAAATAAAACAAAATAATCAGAAAATAAAAACCGATCGGAAAACCTTATCTATCATCTAGTTTTCATTGACAGATGAAATACTTGGTGACACAGTTACTTCAGACATTTCATTTGATTTTACCACATATTATTATACTTATTTGATGATTTTGCTTACAGACCTCTTATAAACACACTTGTCTGAATACCACATATTAATAACGTTTTTAAAACAAACCAATCTTATTGTCTTATTTTTTTTCCCACTTGCACGCTTATGCGACTTGTTAAAATTAAATGAACCAATTTCATTTTTTTTTCTCTTTCTCCAACTCTAGTGACATATCACACTATACATGTTTAGGGAGGAACACAAGAGGCTGTCTCTGTATAATATAATTCTACGTCACTCACCACACCCTCTGTCGTATGGCAAAATGTAACTTCTCCTTTTTTGATCATTTCTAGCTAGATGTGTAACATGAAACATATAATGATTACAAACAAAGACAGACATGGGCCCATCACACACTTCACACACAAACAAATACAGTATGCATTGGAGCTCCAATAAAAACTAAAAAATATATGCATGACTCCATGAAAAGTTTTTAGCACAGAATCAATGAAAATTATATTTTATGCAGATCTGCAGAATATATTAGGATTTCTTGGTCTTTTTCTTCACTCCGAAAAAACAGATTAGGCACAATCCCCACCAAATTAAACATTTGGGAAAAACAACAGGCTTCCTTGACGTCCATTAATTCGGGCTGCAAAATAAAACTCACAAAATCTTTAGTTTGCAAACAAACAAAATGAAAAATAATGTGGATTTTCTTTTTTGACTCAATTCTAATTTTTTCCTTTCCTGGATATTTTTATCGATACCTTAACCTTAAATTCTTATAAAAAAAATCTACTTTCAAAAGAAACAGACATTATCCATACCTCCTCTTTTTTCACGAACCGCAAAGTCTGGGAAAGAAGCCAAGCATTCTCAAGCAAACCAAAAGTTTTGAAACTTAATAATTAATAAACACTTAATCATTTTTTTCCTTTAAAGATAGGGTTTTTTCCTAATCACTAATAGCAGCAGTATATACTGACACATCTTCTTTCAAATACTACCACATCTGCCAAAACAATATCTGAAATGGGAACTACTGCAATTCTATGTTATCAACTAATCAGATTCTGATAAGAATCTGATTCTTCGTGGCTCATCCTCCTCTTCTACAGAAATGATACATTTATGACATTCGGGGACCCCACAAGAGACGGAAGACAAAGAAAATGCCGTTTAAGTCCCTCTCAAAGCAGCAGCCAGTACTTCCTCTTTTTTCACTCCACTCATGTTTAACTCTTTCCTTTGCCTTTTAAAAGTAAAAACATATATACATACATATATGTGTTCCCTTCCAAATTCTTTCTCCATCATTCTCTTTATGCCACCTTTGAACCACTGCATCCCCAGCCTCTCACATACTCCTCACCTGCTCTTACCTTCTTCACCTGCCTAACTTTCAACGAATGCGCTGCTTCTCTCACTGTGGAACTTTCCAGATTTCAACCATCTAGCTTTCCAGATTTCTCATCTCTTGACATGCCTGCTCTTTTGAATATTCTGCTTATATCTCTCACTGCCCCTCCTCCTCTTCTGCCTCTCTATGATATCCACTACAGTCACCTCCCTCCTTGAGGGGCGCCCCTTTTTCAGAGCCTCTCAACTGCCTGATCCCATTGGAGAAGAGTGGATCCGTCCCTTCTCCCACCACGCGCAAATACCCTGATTCGCCTCACCACCTGCTCACATCAAACAATTCTTGCAGACCGATCCTCCCAGTCCTGGACTGGGCTTCCAACTCCGCTCACATCAAACAGTTCTTGCAGAGATTGGGTTGGTGATGGGTATCTGCAGATATCACAGAGATGGGCACTTTAAATACTAACTAAATGCAGGCATTGAAATAAATCTCTTTCTTGATATTCTAACTTCCTCTTTTCCCAGTTCCTTAATTTCTATCATGGCATGTTATAAAACACAGGCAATCTCCATCACTCTCATCATACACCTAGGTTTCAGACACATTCCATTCACTCTACCACAGACAAGGAGGTGTTCTTTTAAAATCTCAAAGATTCTGAAAAGGACAATACTCGAACAGTGGTCATGAAAAGTAGGAAGGCACAAAGTAAGAAAAATATCTTACCTGTGTATTTGAAGGTGCAGTTCCCAGTTGCCATAATGACCAAAGCTCTTCCACGATCGTCCCCTTGGATATCTGATGGATTTTTCCCGGGTTTCGGCACCACAATGTGTTAATGTAATTTACATTAATGTAATTTAATGTAATTTAGGATAAGTCCCAAATTAGACTTAATACTCAGTTGTCTGTGGTGTTCAAATTATGTTAAATTTCCCCCTTCATGGTAAGAGGGTGCGGCCACAGCACAAGAAATGCACGTCCAGTCTCATTGCTGATCATGCAGATCTCTCCTGGTTACACCCAGGGAGCTAATTTTATTAGAAATACATGTTGGTGTAATCACACCCCCCTTTGTCATCAATTTTAATATGTCCAATCACAATCATACAAGTTTACATTGAACAACAAATCAAAATTGTGATATTGAGTCATTTTTATTTTTTAAGCATATGTGACATCTAATGGAGCTTAGAGATTATAAGATATAAGAGATATGTCTATAAGGAGATGGAGACCACCTAATAATGAAATATACAACCCTAGCACAATTGTGTTCACCCACTAACTAAATTTCATTAACAGTTCCAAATTATTATGCAAATGATATTTATCTCTGATTTTCCTAAATGGTCGGTACAAATGTCAGTCAGTTAAATAAATTAATTAAAGTCATCACCCGTTAGAGTATACATTGAATTTTATTGAACAAACCTCCCAATGATAACAGTATATTCTTCAAAAAATTAAAAAAACTCAAAATGCACTGTTCCAAATTATTATGCACAGTAGAGTTTCTAAACATTTTATATGTTTTTAAGAACTGAAAATGCTCATTTGTGGAATTTGCAGCATTAGGAGGTCACATTCACTGAAATTAAAAAGCTATTTAAATCCAAAACATCCTAACAGGTCAAGTTACATGTTAACATAGGAACCCTTCTTTGATATCACCTTCACAATTCTTGCATCCATTGAACTTGTGAATTTTTGGAGAGTTTCTGCTTGAATTTCTTTGCATGATGTCAGAATAGCCTCCCAGAGCTGCTGTTTTGATGTGAACTGCCTCCCACCCTCATAGATCTTTTGCTTGATGATACTCCAAAGGTTCTCTATAGAGTTGAGGTCAGGGGAAGATGGTGGCCACACCATGAGTTTATCTCCTTTTATGCCCATAGCAGCCAATGACACAGAGGTATTCTTTGCAGCTTGAGATGGTGCATTGTCATGCATGAAGATGATTTTGCTCCTTATGGCACGTTTCTACTTTTTGTACCATGAAAGAAAGTTGTCTGTCAGAAACTCTATATACTTTGCAGAGGTCATTTTCACACCTTCAGGAACCCAAAAGGGGCCTACCAGCTCTCTCCCCATGATTTTGGCCCAAAACATGACTCCTCCACCTCCTTGCTGACATTGCAGCCTTGTTGGGACATGGTGGCCATCCACCAACCATCCACTACTCCATCCATCTGGACCATCCAGGGTTGCACGACACTCATCAGTAAGCAAGACTGTTTGAAAATTAGTCTTCATGTATGTCTGGGCCCACTGCAACTGTTTCTGTTTGTGAGCACTGGTTAGGGGTGGCCGAATAGTAGGTTTATGAACCACAGCAAGCCTTTGAAGGATCCTACACCTTGAGGTTCGAGGGACTCCAGAGGCACCAGCAGCTTCAAATATCTGTTTTCTGGTTTGTAATGGCTTTTTAGCAGCTGCTCTCTTAATCCGATGAACTTGCCTGGCAGAAACCTTCCTCATTCTGCCTTTATCAGCACGAACATGTCTGTGCTCTGAATCAACCACAAATCTCTTCACAGTACGATGATCACGCTTAAGTTTTCGTGAAATATCTAATGTTTTCATCCCTTGTCCAAGGCATTGCACTATTTGATGCTTTTTGGCAGCAGAGAAATCCTTTTTCTTTCAATTTTACTTGAAAACAGGGTCCTGCTTAATATTGTGGAACATCCAGTTTTCCTTTAATTGGGCTCACCTGGCAAACTAATTATCACAGGTATCTCAGATTGATTTCAGTGATCCAAAGAGCCCTGAGACACAATACCATCAATGAGTTTCATTAAAAAACAAAAAAATTAATCTTTATGACACTTAAATCCAATTTGCATAATAATTTGGAACATAGTGTATGTTAGAGATGAGTGAATCAAGAGCATTTTGCACATTCGTCAGGAAATAGGCACACCTTTACACTGGCAGATCATCGCTAATGAGTGTCCCTACGAATGCTTGTTAGCAATTATCTTCCTGATGCTTGGCCAGTATAAAGGAGCCTTAAGAGACGTCAAAAAGTCCCTCTCCTGCATGGTCCCCTGCAATGGATCAATCATTGGGTGTTGTGGAATGAGGAAGAGCCTGGGACATCTTAATTCTACAGTTGGTACAGTTAAAACCTACAATAGAGCTGTGACCTTATGGAACATAGGGGGTCATTTACTACAGAGACAGCTGTCAATCACTGATAAGACCATCTCCTTGACTTCAAAGTGCCAGCGCAAGGCAGGGCAGAGATGCATCTAATTGCAGGGAGTTCAAGATTTGTGCATGGGAATGCCAGTCATGATAAATCTCTCCCAATGAGTTTGTGATCTATATGTGTTAACTCTTTCATGATTGTTTTTTTTAACATCTGGCCTGCTGAAATGAGTTCAAAGAACTACAGTGTAACTGTCGTTTCAGGTTATTTTTAATAAAAGTGTAGAGAAATGGATGTAAAACATTTTTAAACATGAAAAGATTTTTTTGTACTACAAAACAGGTTGTAAAGAGCAGGGGTGGACTGAGAACTTTAAGTGGACCTGGAAAAAAATAAAAAATAAAAGTGGCCCCATGTTATAGGCGGGTCCATATTGACATAAGGTGGGCAACACAAGTAGGTAAGGCCAACACATGTGGGTAGGGACAAGAGATGTAGGCGGGGCCAGTAGTACCATAGTGTAGCACAAAATACTGCTGCCCCTGCTGCAGTATTCAACTGTGAGGAAGGCAATACAGCCAGGTGATAAGTACCTGATGTTCCCAGCATTAATTAATGCTGAGATCATCTGATCGTTACATACCTGGCTCGTGGCTTTTAAGGGGGCTCAGGTGGCCCCCTGAACATCATCCCAGCAGGAAATTTCCATGTAGGGTCTATGGCCAGTCCACTCCTGATAAAGAGTCTTCTTAACAAAGCTACAACTGAACATTGCTAAGAAGAGTCTACTGTGAGCTGAAGATGCCTGTGTGTAACATACTTCCAGCCTCAATAATGTCACTACCCAAGTCCCTGATTATGTATATGTGTCCTATCCCTGTCTATCATCCTACCTATCTGACTTGTTACACACTTCACTGCTCAGTAGAATGCTCAAGACTGAAGACAGACTCTCCTTAGCAATGCTTAGTTACAACTTTGCTAAGAAAATTCTTTATAGCCTTTTTTCTAGTACAAAGAAACATCTTTTCTTAATAAAATATATTACTAAATGTATCCAACTAAAAACAGAAAAACATGAATGTAACATCCACATACTATACATTGATCTATCACTGCTTCTCAGCACAATTGACACTGCTTCTCAAATAATTAAAAGTATACAGCCCCCTGATATACGTTCTGTACACTAGACATTGGTATACGTTTTGATCAAAATGCATAATCCCACTCACCACACTAAAGTTGCTTTTAAGAGGGGGGTACCTACTCTAATTTGACACAGCACCATGTGACAACCACCGATGACACAGCACCACACAAGCAGGCATCGGGACCCAGTAGTCCAACAACACCCCTGTTGCTAGACAAAGCCACCTTAGCACTGGGCACCACTAAACCACCGTCACAGTACCAGAGCAACAATGGTCACCATGCAGTAGATCAATGCATAGTATGGGGATGTGTGATCCTTGCTTTTTCTCTTTTTTTTTCAATATTTCAAAATGTTTAACATCCCCGACCCTATACTATATTAAAAATAAACTAAAACAGCAGTTGCCCTTTAAGTCTACCAGTATACATTCAGGTTTTGATTAGGATTGTTTAAGTTTTTGATGCAGTTTTTGAAGTAGTGGCTTCATGAAAAGTGCAGAACTAGAATCTTTCCTATAGATGTTTCTGAACAACAACTGATCAAAACGGGCAACTTTATGGTATATGCACAGGGCAGTGTAGTTTATGCATATTTTTGGCAAAGTTTTTATTGTAGTTTTAGTTGCATTTCCACAACAAATCTTCACCAAGATTCTCAAGTGTTACTTACAGATTTTGAAGTGGATTTGCCCCAGATCTGCACTGATAACCCACACTAAGAGTTGATATCCTGCGCTTTGTCGGCCAAGTGGAAAAGCTGTTGAGGCGTTTGGGCACAACCAAAAACCGCACCAAATATATCAGGGTTTTAAATTGTCAAAGGAAAATACATAGAATGCAACCGCACACTGCTACCAGATAAAGCATAAAATGCCATAGTGATATAGAGTATTCCAAAGCTCATGCTATGCTTGTTTGATAAATCAGAGACTCTTGGCAATTGCATGTGGAACAAAACACCCCCTGATTATATGGAAGCCAAGTCCGGCACATAACAGGTAGGAGATAGTGTTAGGTTCCCATTCTGCAGAGAACACCTTGACGATTCGGTGAATGGGCTCAGATAATTGTGTACAAAATATATTTGCCAAGAGTCTATGATTTATCAAAGAAGCATAGCATGAGCTTTGGAATACTCTATATCACTATGACATTTTGTGCTTTATCTGGTAGCAGTGTGCGGTTGCATTCTATGTATTTTCCTTTGACATGTATTTAGCCATAGCAACCAGCACCTGCACTCTGGGATGTGCTGACTGAAATTTCTCTTTTTTTCATTGTCAGTTTTAAATTATTAATGGCAGCCTAGGTTTGCAGGTAAATATCAGATATACCCACAAAGCCATTAATAATCAATGAAAAACCATACCAATGTGTTGTTCAATGGCCATTCCATATGGCCATACCCCTAAAGTAACACTTTCAATACTCATCTGCCATTTGCATTTAATAATAATAATAATAATAATAATAATAATAATAATACATATATTTAATGGTTTTTACTATTGTTGAGCAAACTGTAGCATCAGAAGTGGAATTCAATCCGAAGTTTAGGAAAAATCTGATTCGCCGCAAAGCCGAATTTCCACGTGTTTCATGGTAACAAATAATTTTTTTCCCTAAAATGGCACCTAGAGTTGTCTTACAAAGAATGGAAAAAAAATCACTCACCTTATCCACTTGCTTGCACAGAGGCAGTCCGCTCGTCTCTTGAGTAGAAAACACCTGCTGAAGGACCTGCACTGAGCATAATAACAACATCATCACGCGGTGATGTCATCATGCTCAGCACAGGTCCTTCAGCAGGTCTTTTCCGCTCAAGAGAGATGCAGACTGCCTCTGCATGAACAAGTGGATGAGGTGTTTGATTTATTTATTTATTTTTGCCCAAAAGGCCATATTGTACTTACGAATTACTGTTTTTCAGGGTAATTAGATGGGTGCACTTCTGTCTGAGAGGCTGAATAGGGTTTTAACATAGCGATTTGTGATGAGTTAATTCGTAACAAATCAAATTACTTATCAAACTTCAGCGAAGCTGTCGAAACAAATTTTTCCAAACTTCACTCATCTCTAGCTATTACTAGTGATTTCCTTAGAAATACACTGAAAGAATAACATGGTATTTATAGTGAATACTGATCAGAGGTTAAAATACATAATTGTATCTTTGCCAGATCTCAAGCCTTCGCATAGTTAAGCAAAAGGCTTACTGAGGACAAATATGTTAGCCATTTTAAACTGCACCATTTACCACTTTGCAAGATAACATTTAAAAGTGTATACATTTTGTTGTATAGAATTACTTTATTCCATGTTATATGCTGAAGCATTACACTATTTTATCCACTGTACATTACAGATTATTGCTAAAATTATGAAGATGTTAAAGCCTGTAACAGCTGGCACAGTAATGTAATGGAAATTCAGTTGTCAAGGAAACAACCCAATTTATAATACTTTTCAACACCTATGTAGCTTTACACTTTCTGTTTTCTCATGAAAGGCCATAGACACTTTTTGGTTCTCCCATACTTTATATCTCAGGAGCATTAAAGTTAATACAGTGTGACAGACATAAAAATAAAAAGTTCCAAAATAAATAGTTAAGAACTTTGAAGACTTACTTGAGACAGGGTGTGAGCCTTTATTTTTTCTCCAGTATCATATTAGAGAATTTCGGAGAACAATTTTGTCTACACTGGTTACCCTCAAGAACATACAGTTGTCTGATGACATGTTTTGAATTATGCATCATACAGCCCTTTAGGTTCTGTTCACAACTGGATTAGTTCTTTTCCGTCTTGTTTCTGTTGCTTTTTGATAGACAGAATAACATAGCATGCTGCTCTATTCTATCCAATAAAAAGAACAAAGGAGAAAGCTGACGGCCCCACTATGAGTCAATAAGCGCAAAAAGATGTGATGGATAAAACAGTACAGCGTCAGTTACTAATGAGGATACAGTTACTGGGTTAGGAATTGGGGCTATATCCCAGACAGAGCACAAAGAAGTAATCTTCAAAGAATGAATTTTAGCACCAATTCCAGTTAAAAAAATCCACTGTTTTATTAGGTATTCAGAATTAAAGGGGTATTCCCATCTCACAAATGTAGTTTGTATAGTTAGATATAGCCATACCAATATTATTACTAATAGAATTTATTTATATAAAATATACCGTTTAGAAGATTTGCCTATTTGTATATCCATTGTCCCACACACATCAGTCAGGCCATGGCCCTTGGTTACGACCACCACGGCCATGTAGTAGTGGTGGCCGGCTTGCTCCTTTTCAAACCCGCTCTGAGGTAACTGTTGTATTGTGAACGCACATTACATGAGTATGAGGAGACACATCTTAGGGTACTTTCACTAGTAACATAGTAACATAGTTTGTAAGGCCGAAAAAAGACATCTGTCCATCCAGTTCAGCCTGTTTTCCTACTACCTGTCTAAAATGCAATGGTCAGGATCCGTCCAAAACGCAGACTTTATAAACGCATCATGCTCCATAGAGATGAATTGATCTTGGAACAGGATCCGCTTCTCTGCGTTTTGGAAATGCAGACAAAAATGCTACAACCCTAAGATGTGTCTCCGCATGCTCATGCATTGTGCGTTCACAATACAGCAGTTACCTCAGAGTGGGTTTGAACAAGAGAAAGCCGGCCACCACTACTACATGGCCGCGGTGGCCGTAACTAGGGGCAAACGGCCTGACTGATATGTGTAGGCAAATCTACTAAATGGTACATTTTATAAAAATACATTCTATTAGTAATAATATTGGTATGGCTTTATCTAACTATACAAACAACATTTGTGAGATGGGAATACCCCTTTAAAAGCCCTTACATAGCAGTATCGACAGAAAAATAAGTTACGGGTTCAAGAATATGGTGACACAAGTAAGGATGAGTAAATCAAATGTAAAATTTTTGTGATTCACTTCAGACGAATTGTGTAAAAACAGAGCACATTTTACTGTTACTTTTGCAGGGGGAAAAAATCACGAGTGAGGAAGAAGACGGTTGATTACATGACACTGGGAGGAAGTGGGGGTAGGGCTTGCCCTGATTGACTCAGAGGCTGACAGCTTAGATCAGTCAATCAGGGAGGCAGTAGGCAGGGAGGTGCTTAGCTGACTAATAGAAGCACCACAGTAGAGATGAGCGAATCGATTTGTTGATTCGTATCGAATCTTGGGATTTTTTAGCTGCGAAGCGAATCCGAATATTAGGTGCTTCGCTTCGGCTTTGTACGCATTCGCTACGTAGTTTGTCCTATCAATTATATGCTATTGCTACGTATAAGTTACTCTATACGCTGTTGCGTACGAACTTAATTGATTTGCAATGCAGACTCCTCCCTGGTAGCCCCGCCCCCTTCCCCAGCACACGAGGAAGACGAGGCAACTCAGGAAATTAAGATGGCGACACAGCGAGGTCCTGACTGGAGAGGCATGGTGTGGGGCACTGACCCCTATGAGGAGAAGGAACCGGAGGAGATCTACGTCTCTCAATATGTCCGGCAGCCTAAGAAGTCGGTTTAGGTGCCTGCTGAGGTGTTCACTCCGCTAGCTGACACCTCGGAGGCGGCAGGAGTTCCCGCTCCGCCGCGGAAGGACTACTCCCTTCGTCAAAATTCTATGGTCTCCGAGGCTGCTTTAACCAAGTTGCACAGACGTGCACCTCTTCCCTTTTTTCCCCCTTTTCAGGTTATTGGGAAGCCCCTTGAAAGATTGTTTTTTAAGGAACCTTTGCTGCTATTTTTTTTACCCATTTGGATT
This sequence comes from Rhinella marina, assembly GCA_900303285.1. NCBI lineage: Eukaryota > Metazoa > Chordata > Amphibia > Anura > Bufonidae > Rhinella > Rhinella marina. The sequence continues at coordinate 19,996 of ONZH01000411.1, forward strand.
ACAATTTTACCTATGTGGATTACAAATTGCAACTGAGTTTGGGACTCTGTTCCAGTTCTATGACAAGCGTCAGAAAGAAGAAAAGAGACTTAAACGTGTCCGTGAGCAGACTAGGTAGGTGATATTTAAAATGTTTACATTATACATATAATGTATTTGCACTATATTGTTTGCACTGGATTGTTTGCACTAATGGTTTTACCTTTCAGCAACGTTTTCAAGTATGTTGCCCATTGTGTGTATTTCTTTACAGGTACAGCAATGGGTCCTCATATTCACTTTATAGTATTGTGGATGATTGTACTATGCCCATAGCCGAATAGACAGCACCTTACTTGTTCTACCTCAAATATACATACTGCCTCTGAGGGTGATTTCAGATCTGACCATTTATGCTGGATCTGGCCCGGGGTCCGCAAGGTGTCAAAACTATGGCGCAAGCCTCGGATCACCTTCTGGATCACCTACTTTTTATGCTGGTTCGGGTGGCGGTGTGTGCCATCCTAAATCGTAATCCTGGCAATCCATCAGCCGGACTATGTATTTCAGTTGTGCAGCAGAGCTAAATGATGAGGATCGTCCGGATGCCATTTTCGAATATTCGCTCTGCCCCTGAGGAGTGCACGCTGTGGCCTCTCGTTGTACGTGCCTGCATATTATGTAATCACGTACACAATAGTTCGCTGAGGATTCGTAAGCTATTTGTACGCTAATGCGTACGTCTTCTAAGAAGTTGTGTACATTTTTCAACTGTATGTTCGTTATTAGTGCGCGAATGTTCGCTAATAGCACATAATAACGTATATTTTGTACGCAAATACAACAAATCTATTCGTCGAATATACGAATCTTAGGAAAACTTCGGCGAATGTTCGGCGAATAATTTTTTCAATGATTCGCTCATCTCTACACCACAGTGTGTTCAGCTTCTGAACAGAAAGCAGTGTGTGTGGTAGTGCCTGCCAAAAAATGATTACAGAGTCACAAGCAACTATTTAGTGTGATAGGGACACTATAGGCAAAGTTCAGAGAAAGAATAGAAATATATAATTTTGTAGATTTTAGGATTTCTGTGGAATCCTCTCCATCTTCACTGCCTCCTCCAAGTGAAACACCTTCTTTTTTTCCTAAGAAGAGGCAACAAAACACAACCATGCACTACTGAAGATACTCAAGAGAGTTGTCACGTATAGGGGTATGTGCAGCCCTGAACTCACCCCCACCACTGACCCTGCCTACTTGCACGGCCCGTCTTAGGCAACGGCGTACAACTAGTTGACGGTCCCTAGCCTAGGTACATGCTGGGGTGTAAGGAGGGGGAACAAATGAAGGGAAAACAATAAACAAAGACAGAACCCACAAAATACGAGAAGGTCGCCGAGCCAAAGTCAATACCAGGAAGTAACTTCAAACACCAGAGGAACAAACGGAAGCGAGGTCAAACACACAAGCCGAGGTCAAAGCCAAGAGGTAACGAGGTACAGAAGGATGAGACAGGGACAAGGTCAAATATACTAGCCGAAGTCGAAGCACCATATCACAGCAGTTCAATTGCAAGTTCAGGGTAAAAGACCAATCGCAGGCAACCTATGGTCAGCAGGTTGCCTGTTGAATAGGCCCAAAGTGGATCATGTGATGTGGCCAGCGTCACATGACCTCAATACTGATTCTCTACAGGTGAGTGCTGGAATATCCACGCCCGCACTGTCCTGCCCTGCTTGTAGGTTACTAAGAGGCGGACCTCCGCCGACCGCGGCAGGAAACATACGCTGTCGAGTTCGCTTTGCATTCTGTACGCCAGAAGGAAGCGAACGTACGCTAGGAAGCGTACGCTGCCGGGTTCACCTTGCTCCCTGCACGCAAGTAGGTAGCGGGCGTACACCGGAAAGTGAACACAGTAGGGTAGATCTCTCCCCCAGATCGCCATAGGAATGAGGACGCCTGCTGCATTCTTGTTCGGAACTAGACACGGGAGATCGGCGACGCAGCAAGGACAAGAGTCTTCTTGTTGATGAGTTGTGTGAAAAAAGTCAGTGTTTGGTCTGCCATTGGGAGGGGGTTCAAGGGGAGGTGGGGGACCCCATGCATTGTTGTGTTGGTGGTAATGATTGTGGTAGTAGTGGTACTTGTTGCCACAGTTTTGGTGGTAGGGCAATGGTAGCAACAATGGAAGCTGGGGCAAATACAGATCAGAAAATTGGGAGGGGGGGCAAACATGACATATCACATTCTGATAAATGGGGCAGGGAGGGTGAGGACTATGACAATGATTGTGTGTTAGACAGGACCTGGTAGCCGGATCATGGTACTGAGGAAGAGGTAACACCAGATGAGGACAGTGGTGATATCAATAGGAAGTGCAGAGACTACATATGGCCAGAACCTTCCAGAAACTGGCAGGATTAGATCTGTTTCTATTATGGTGAGATCAGGAACTGGTGATGCCACTGATACTGTGGGTATAGCAGGCCCAAAATGTGCAAGAACTAAGTCAAGCTTGGCTGCTGCTAGCTCTGTATATTACTGCTAGCAGCTATTCTCCACAGTGTCAGAATGCAGTAGGTGTTCAAACACAAACATAGGCACCATAGCTTTATTGAAACTAGAGATGAGCGAATCTATTTGCCGCTTTTCAGATTCACTTCGGAAGACTCTTCTTAAATATTTGTACGCTAACGCTACGTACGCATCATATAATTTGTATGCTAATGCTACGCATCTGATAATTTGTATGCTAACGCGTACATATTAAGTTAAGTAGCGTACTTTTACTGTATATTCGTTGTTTGTGCGGGCCTAGATAATAATACACTAAAGCTTCGTACGCACTTTGTACACTCAAGCATAAGTATTCGCAGGAATGTTCGCAGAACATGACAGAATAACAAATGATTTGTACGTAGATTCGACCGAATAGCTTCGTATTAAGTACGAATCTTTTAAAAAATTTTACGAATATTCGGCGAAGCAAATTTTGGATGATTCGCTCATCTCTAATTGAAACACATGAAGTGGAATGCACAGTTACTATGAGGAAAACAAAAGTGGCTGCCTGCATGGAGCATGTGATCAATTTAGGTGTGCAATGCTTTTTGAAAAAGTGGCTTGCCATGTCCAAGTGACTGTACTCGCAGTTCAGTCATTATTTTGTTGCCGTCCTGGACTTGCAGCAACAGATTGGTCTGCTGTTACATTGGTCTGCGATATTCCAACTTGCTGGAATTTCACCTTGCATACGAGCAGAGTAAAGTGGTAAATGATTTTATTATGCACCAGACCACCTCAGCAAGAAAATGTATTGTTTTGAGATTAGGAAGTGGCAGGTCATCAGAGACACCTGTCATTTACTGAAGCCCTTTGAAGAAGCCACAAAATGTGTCCGTAGGGATAACTGGGGCATAAACAATGTCTTCCCCTAATATTTATCTTAGAGCAGACACTCAGGCAGTGGAAGATGAGCATACACATTTTGGTGGCTGCCCTGTAACTGTTGGGAACCCACCAGAGGAGGAATCAATGGTGGAGAAGCAGGAGAATGACGATGATGACCAATCATCTCAGTGGGGGGCGATGCAGAAAAAACTGGGTCCTCTGACATGATGGCCAGAAGGGCAAACTGTATGTTTGCTTGATTGCATAATGACAGATGTATCATTCACATGAACCAGTCTGATGATAAACATGGATAGCCATGCTTTTATAATTAGACCCTCCTTATTAAAGCAAAATGGGGAATGCTTTCTTGATGCTGAAAGGGGGTCCAACTTCCGGCTTTCGGTGAGCCGATGCCTGTTGCTTGCCTGTCTGAGGCCTCTCTCTGTCCCCTGCTGAATTATCCACCTCCCTCTGTCTCCACTACCACATGCAGCAGAAGCCACAGCAGCAGCAGCCAGTATAATATCAGTATAATATATTCTTTCATGTGCAATGCCAGGCTGAGGAACATCAGAAGACCATGATTTACCGCCTCCATGCCCAGGTTTTTTCTACCTACCGTCTACCTGGACTCTGATCTTTCTTTGGTGCATATCATGTCGCCTGAACCCATAGATTTCTGGGCAGGCAGACTGGAACAGTTGCCTAAACTGTCTGTATGCCTACAATTATGTTCCGTACGGTAGGGTTGTTGCTGCTGCCATCATGTCACTGCCACTGACTGCCTATCATCATGTTCTGAACTCTATGGCCGTTGTAGTGGCTGCCACTATCATGATACTGCCGCTGTCTGCCTTTCCAGCTCCATAAGGTATGGCTGCTTCTGCTGCTGCTATCATACACTGCTGCTGTCTGCCTGCCTACCATCATGTTCTGTACCATATGTCTTCTGCTGCCACTAGTCCCGCTTAATGCCACCTCTATTTGTCTGCTTGTCTAACATAATGTTCTGTACTTTATGACGGCTGCTGTGGTCACCACCATAACTGGCACTCCCTGCTACTAATCCCCTATGACCACTAGTATTACCAATAACCAGTCATCACTACTGCTACTACTACTACTACTACTACCACTAAACATCCAAACACATCTACTGCCTTGTATGTTCCATGCTGTGCTGCAACTGCTGCAGCTACTATTGTGGCCACATGTAATTTCTCCCAATTAAAAGGACAAATTTTTTCAGGCTCATTCAGAACAAGCCACTCTTTCATCTGACAATTAACACTTGTACATGTATAATACAGGCTGGCATTCTGCCCCAATAAGGCATAATTTTTAGATGCTCGTGTGGAGCATGCCACTTTTTATACTGACATTAACAAATATGTTTGTATAAACAGGGGGAGGGATTTGCCCCAGTTGAGGTATAATTTTGTATAGACAAAGTTGGGGTCTGCGCATTCAGTCACATGTTTGTGCTAGCAAAATGACCAGGAGGTCAATATGCCAAGTAAAGAGAAACATTGCTGGTGGAGAATTTTGGTCAAGCTACGTATGTCTGCTCTTATCAGTTTATCCCCAATGTTAGGTGGCCTCTTGAAACAGGTCAATGGGGGTTCTTTGAATTCAGTAATAGTCGGTTATGCTTGTGTGATTATCTGGTGTATCTTAGGCATGATTGGTTGGTATGTAGTGACACATGCTAATCTGCCACAGTTGTCTTTATTGTACATAGATATTCGGGACATGGGGGTTTTCAGTAAAACGTCAAGGTAGCCTCTTTGTAGAAATTTGTTGGTTATATCGGGAACCTGTGTTCTCTCCATAGGAGGTCAGAGATTATTCTTTTTATTCAAGTGTATTGGGAACGTGGTAAAGATCTCTTAGTGGCCTGTGGGTGACAACTGTTATACTGTAGAAAGCTATTGTGGTCGGTTGGTTTGTTGTATAGCTCAATAGACAAATTACCACGTGAGTCCAATTTGATAAGGGTGTCCAGAAAGTTAATCTCAGTATAACTTGTATGTAATGTGAAGCCCAATTCCCCATATACCTGATTCATGTGGTCAAAGAGGATGTGTATTGTGAGTTCTGGGCCCCTCCATATGAAAAAATGCCATCGATATAATATAGCCAGATTGTGGCAAATTGAGTAAAGAGAGGGTGGGAATAAACATGGTCCTCTTCAAATGCAGACATGTAGGAATTTGCATACAGAGGGGCTACGTTTGAACCCATAGCAGTTCCCCTCTTTTGAATATAAAACGTGTCCCCAAATAAGAAAAGTTCCGTTCAAGTATAATCCTTAATAGGTTCAAGCAGAATTTCTCTCATATTATGTTGAGTTGGGAGTATTTCTTCTACAATCGTGAAGTTGCTTCTAGGCTCTTCAGATGGTCAATCGAAGTGTAGAGGCTATTCATGTCCATGGTAACTAATAGGCAGCCCGGTGTTACATTATCCTCATGTACTCTACGTATTTAAAAAGTCAGAGGAATCTAAGAGAAAGGAATGGGTCTGTCTAATCAGTGGTATCAGAATTTTTTCCACATATTTGGAAAGGGGCGATAGGATTGAATCCGTTAAGGCCACAATCGGACATCCTGGTGGGTATTAGAGATTTTTGTGGATGTTAGGGAGGGTGTAAAAAACTGGTACAATGGGGTCTAGTTTTGTGAGAAATTTCTAGGACTTAGAGTCTATTGTTCCCTTTGTCATATAATCATTTAGGATGTCCCTAATTTCCATTCATATGGTGTTTGTAGGATCTCCAGGGAGAGTCTCCTAAGTGTCGAGATCGGCCAATTGCCGTCGTTTTTCTGACAGATACTTGTTCTT
>ONZH01000412.1:0-37050 GCA_900303285.1 Rhinella marina
TTTCATTAAATTTAACAAAAAAAAACATGCTGAGCCTACAGCTGGAAACAGCTTCCTGACACTAGCATATTTTTAATCAGTCTGAACTTTGAGATTTTTAAAGATTTTTTTTTATTCACACTATGCTGGGTAGGAACTCCATTCATTACTATCACAGCCTACATGGAGTTCATTAAATACTATTAAATAAAACCATATTTTAGTACATTCTTAAAGGGAACCTGTCATCAACTTTATGCTGACCTCACTGAGGGCAGCATAAAATAGTGACAGAAATGCTGATTTCAGCGGTGTGTCACTCATGAGCTAACTGTAAGCCGTTGCAGAGAACCAGCATCATAATCATTGCAGCTCAGGCCTTGAAAAGAGTCAAATCTACCTGAGAAGAGTCATGGTTATTCATTATCTCCTGCTCTCTCGCCCATCTGCTCATGGTTGGCATGGTTGGTTCTCGGCAACCACTTACTTTTAACTTATAAATGACAGACTGCTGAAATCTACTCACCTGTCTGTACTTTATTCTGCCGTTAGTATGGTCAGCAAAAAGTTGATGACAGGTTCCCTTTAACATTATGTTATTTATTTGCTAGATTGATATACAAATTGTTGGTATTGCTATGTCCTCAATTAATTTGCTTTTCAATGGTTTTAAATCCAACACCATGTATGACCGGTGAGTCGGTGTAATAACTAGTCCTAATAGCTAGTTTGCTCTTTCATTTTGCCTTTTTTCTTCTAATTGTGCTTTGAGTGTTTCAATTATATACTCGGCAGATGTATAAAGAGGGAAAAATATGACAAAATGCCTAGAACAGTAGCTACAATTTAAAAAAGTAATATACTTAGGATTAATAACAATTGTCACAAATAAAATAACATTAATGGTTATTAAAACTAACACTTAGACACAAATTATATTTCATAACTGAAACCCATATAAATTGCTGAGTAAGCAGTAAAAATATGAGTCATTATGAGAAAAACCTGACAGCTCAATGTGTTTAGCCATGCTGGGATGTTCTATTCAGCTTATCTCTTTGGAACACACACTTTAAATCTGGATTATTCACAGTAGTAGTCAGTTGGCAAAAGTGCAAGGTTGGCTCTTGGGAAAATTGCTCTTTACTTCTAAATAGTAGAATTATAATTGTTTTTTTAGCATGTTTTATGAAGAAAGTGAAAAATTCTATTGATAAAAAAGTTCTATGGAATAACCCTATTTTATACTGTAGCTTCTAAAAAATAAATGATGTGCAGGAACAACTACATAGACACAAATGCACTTTAGATAACCTACTTTTACTATTAAAAATGGTTTTATATATTCACTATATGCATACATTACAGATTGTGAGCATAAATGGGCAGGGGGCTTACCCAATGTATTTCAAGAATACTGATTGCATTGGGCTGTCTTTTTGTTACGTTACCTAATATTATTGTGCTATCTAAATCGCTATTATTCATGATACAGTTTCAATAAGTTCACTTTATGGTTTCATCTTCATTCCACTACATTTGTCTCTTAATCCTTTTCTGCATGATGACATATCTGTACAGATAAACTATTTTAACATGAAGAAGAAAATACCACTGGTAACATGGACTGGGAGGCAGTGTTGACTAGAAATGAGCGAGCATGCTCGTCCGAGCTTGGTGCTCGTTCGAGTATTAGGGTACTCGAAAGTGCTCGCTGCTCGGACGAGTATCTCGCCATGCTCGAGGAAATGGCATCTCCCACATTTTGAATTTTTGGCGCCTATAACTCAGCCAATCACTAGCCAGGAGACTCTGCGGTACCCCCCAGCATCACGTGGGGCCTTACATGTCGATAGCAGGGGTTGGCTGGCCAGATCAGGTGACTCTGGAATATACTAGTGATGTCCGGCGGTGCTCGGCTCAGAGGCTGTCTGGATATCGTTAGGGACAGATCTGCTGCCTTTCAGGGAGAGTGTTAGGGCCTGGATTTAGTTCTCTGTTAGGCAGGCGTGATCTCAAAAGAACCCAACAGCCCTTCTAAGGGCTATAAGACCTTGTCTACTGGCTGGGCTGGCTGGCACTAGTAGTGCAGTTTTCGCCATATATAACAAACTTTGTTTTTTTGTTGTTTTATCTCAGTAATACAAATCCATTTCATACAGCTGTGTGGAACCATTCTGTGTCTCACAGTTCAGCTGTCCAGTCACCACAAACCACAATTCGGATTTTCTGTCCAGGTGACCCATACTGTACGTCACGTAATTAAAAAAGGTCTTTTGCTCTCACTGATACAGCTACATTAGAAAAATCTGAGTGCGACATTTTTCTGGGTTGCAGTCAAAATAGCCACAGTCAGAAGGGGCTGAGTTTGCTCTCTGATATATTCTGCACGTCACGTTAAAACAAAACAAAACAAAAAAAAAATTATTTTTTTGTTGTTTTATCTCAGTGATACAAATCCATTTCATACAGCTGTGTGGAACCATTCTGTGTGTCACAGTTCAGCTGTCCAGTCACCACAAACCACAATCCGTATTTTCTGTCCAGGTGACCCATTCTGTACGTCACGTAATTAAAAAAGGTCTTTTGCTCTCACTGATACAGCTACATTAGAAAAATCTCTGTGCGACATTTGTCTGGGTTGCAATTAAGCAGACCAAGTCTGCCTAATCTAATAGTTTCAGTGTAATTGCTCCATACTGCACTGTACATAATAAAATACGTAATTTTGCTTTAACGTATCCACCTATATATTCACTTGTTCAGATTGAACAAGTTTGTGGGTTTCAGTACAGCAGGCCCATTTTTTTTTTTGGTATATATAATACACTTATATACAGAAAATGTTGAACCCCAAGGCTAAGGGTCGAGGACGAGGGAGTGGGCGTGGGCATTCAATTACTGCAGGGGGCAGAGGCCGTGGTCCTGAGCAGGGTGAGAAAGTACCTGCTGATGAGGGAGCAGGGGAACGCCGCAGAGCTACACTCCCTAGCTTCATGTCTCAACTTACAGGGACACGTGGTAGAGGACTGTTGAAACCACAACAGTGCGAACAGCTGATGTCGTGGATTGCGGACAATGCTTCAAGTAATTTGTCCACCAGTCAGTCTTCCACGCAGTCCACCCACGTTACCCAAGGGAGCACTCCTCTGGCTCCTCCACCTCAACCTCCTTCCCCCCAGTCTGCCCCCTCCCAGGAAAATTTGGAATGCGATCCGGCATACTCTGAGGAACTGTTTTCTGGACCCTTCCCACAGTCACAAACCACTTCTCAGGTTGCTGCTGACCTCTTTCCCGATGCCCAAGTTTTCCAACTGTCGCAGTCTGTGGGTGATGATGATGATGATGACAATGTTGACTTAGTGGAAGAAGTGTGTAAAGAGGTGTCGGACGATGAGGAGACACGGTTGTCAGACAGTGGTGAAGTTGTTGTCAGGGCAGGAAGTCCGAGGGGGGAGCAGACTGAGGAATCAGAGGATAACGAGGTGACTGACCCAAGCTCGGTTGATAAGCCGAGGGAAGACTCCGCTTCTGAGGCGGAGGCGAGTGCTGCACCAGAAAAGGTTGGAAGAGGCAGTGGTGTGGCCAGAGGGAGAAGCAGGGCCAGAGCTGGTGCATCAGCAGCAACTGTTTCATGTAGTGAAGCTCCCGTGGCGTGGCCTAGATGTTCGCAAGTCTGGAGGTTCTTTAAAGAAATTGAAAATGACCGACGGACTGTGGTGTGCAACCTGTGCCACACCAGGATCAGTAGGGGTGCCACCACTACTAGTCTAACCACCACCAGCATGCGCAGGCATATGAGTGCCAAACACCCCACTCAATGGAACCAAGGCCTTTCACCTCCTGCGGGTCCCACCACTGCTCCTTCCCCTGTGTCACTCATTGCCTCTGCTAGTCAACCCCCTGCCCAGGACCCTGGCACGAGTGCCTCCCGCCGGAAAACCACACCTTCGCCTCCACGATCCTCCACAGCGTCCACCAATATGTCCCTGCGCAGCGTTCAGCTGGCTTTACATGCCCAAGCCCTCAACGTCCACATCTCCAAATTGCTTAGCCTGGAGATGCTGCCCTATAGGCTGGTAGAGACCGAGGCCTTTCGCAACCTCATGGCGGTGGCTGCCCCTCGCTATTCGGTCCCCAGCCGCCACTATTTTTCCCGATGTGTCGTCCCAGCCCTACACCAGCACGTGTCACAGAACATGATCCGTGCCCTGACCAATGCTGTTTCTGAGAAGGTCCACCTAACCACGGACACGTGGACAAGTGCTGCCGGGCAGGGACTGAGTCTTACCCTGGGGCCGCTCATGTACTGCCCACACCGAGGATTGCAGGACCTACCTCGGTCGCGTTCTCTCAGACATACTATGCCTCCTCCTCCTCCTCAACCCCCTACTCCGAATTACCATCTGTGGGCACGGCGCCTTCAGTCGGTAGCTCTAGGCGCAGCAGCAGTGCCGTGGGTAAGTGCCAGCAGGCGGTGCTCAAACTGCTGAGCTTAGGTGACAAAAGGCACACCGCCCAAGAACTATTACAGGGCATCACGGCGCAGACCGATCTGTGGCTGGCACTGCTGAACCTCAAGCCTGAACCTATCCCATGACCCTCGCGTTAGAAGCATTTTTTCAAACACCGATTACTGGGTGTTCACTCTTCTGGACCCACGGTACAAGCAGAACCTTTCCACTCTCATCCCTGCCGAGGAAAGGAGTATGAGAGTGAATCAATACCAATATCCCATCTGACGCCGCTAGCGGCAGAGGGCATGGTTCTGTGGGCCAAGTAGCGGGGGAGAGGAGGCGAGCAGGCAGCTTGTCCAGCACTGGCAGGGAAAAAAGGCCTTTGCCACTTTTATGTCACCCCAGCAAGACACTGTCACCTGTCCCCAGTCTAGGCAGAGTAGGGGGGAGCTGTACAGAAAGATGGTGAGGGAGTACCTAGCTGACCATACCAACGTCCGGACCGATTACTCTGCTCCATACAACTACTCGGTTTCAAAGCTGGACACGTGGCCTGAACTGGCCCTGTATGCCTTGGAGGTGCTGGCCTGCCCTGCCGCTAGCGTGTTGTCAGAGCGGATATATTTAGTGCAGCTTGTGGCGTCTTCACCGATAAGCGTACATGCCTGTCAACTGACAGCGCTGACAGGCTGACGCTTATTAAAATGAACAAAGCCTGGATTTCACCGGAATTCAAATCTCCTCCGGGGGAAAGCAGCTAAAGATTAACATTACTTATGTATCCGATTCCTCTTCTCTACTCCTCCTACTCCTCCTCCTCCTCTTCTTTGCCTAACGCTGACCCAAAATGCAATTTTTTAGAGGGCCAACTGGCACTCTTTTATGACAAATTTTTCCAGAGGGCCCCCTACAGGCCCTCTCTCCAAACAATTTTTCCGGAGGGCCACCTACAGGCCCTCTCTCTAAGCAATTTTTCCGGAGGGCCACCTACAGGCCCTCTCTCTAAACAATTTTTCCGGAGGGCCACCTACAGGCCCTCTCTCTAAACAATTTTTGCGGAGGTCCACCTACAGGCCCTCTCTCCAAACAATTTTTCCGGAGGTCCACCTACAGGCCCTCTCTCTAAACAATTTTTCCGGAGGGCCACCTACTGGCCCTCTCTCCAAACAATTTTTTCGCAGTGTCAACTACAGACACTGTAAAACAATGTTTCAGGAGCGTCAAACAGACAGTCCAAAACAATTTTTCAGTAGGCGCAAGTACCGACATTAAAAAAAAAATTTTTTTGCTGAGGGTCGACTTTATGTACTCCGAAAAGAAAAAAAATTTTGGAGGCTCAACAAAAGCCATTTCACTGCATTCTCAGTCGGACAAAGTCATTGGTGGTGTCAGGCTAAATTTTTGGGTGCTTCACCAGCTACCGCATACTAACTCTGTCACTCTGTATTTACCGCCGCCATACAGGGCCACGAAAAATGTTTATGTGGTTTGCCTGCTACCGCAGTGTCACTCGCTCACTCTGTTGTCACCACCATAGTGGTTTGCACTATAGCAGCCCAAGTTTGCACATTCCCCTTTTTATCTCCAAGTGATCTATACTGCACGTCACGTAAAAAAATACATTCTTTTGCTCTCAGTGATACAAATCCATTTCATAAAATCTTTTATTTCTCTTTAACTGATCTATACTGAACGTCACTTTTAAAAATACGTCTTTTTCCTCTCTTTCTCTCTCTCCAAACTATTTTTCCCGATAGGTGCCGTATACGGTATTAAACTGAGAAGAATGAGTACAACACATGCCCCATTTGACAAATTTCACAGTTGACAACCGTACTGGTTGATGCTAAATTTTTAAGTTGGGGTCCTGCGTCGTCATTCGAACTCCATCCGGCTGTTGTCAACACCACACACGCTAGCCAAGGGGGCACTCCTCTTGCTCTTCCAGCTCAACCTCCTTCCCCCCCAGCCTGCCCCCCACCTAGAGGCCCTCTCTCCAAACAATTTACCCAGATAGGGGACGTATTAGATTTTGAACTGATAAGAAGATCAGATTTTTTTTGGTTCTTCTTTTAATTGGCTCCTGACCTGTGATAGGCAGAGCATGGACACGTCCCCTTAGCTGCAGTAGAAAAGACACTCCCCTGGCCAGAGCAAGCTCTTTTTCCTTTTCCGTGTTCGAATAATCCATGAAATATATGGTCCCAAGATAGGGGACGTATACGATTTTAAACTGAGAAGAATCGATACCACACATGCCCCACTAGTCCGAGCTCAATGTTGACAGCCGTACCAGTTGATGTCAAATTTTTAACCACCAGCCTAACCACCACCAGCATGCGCAGGTATACGAGTGCTAAACACTATGGAACAAAGGCCATCCGTTCCCCTCATGCGGGTCCCACCACTGCTCCTTCCCCTGTGTCACTCCCTGCCTCTGCGAGTCAACCCCCAGCCCAGGACCCTGGCAAGAGCGCCTCTCGCCGGAAAACCACCCCTTCACCTCCATGATCCTCCACACTGTCCATCAATGTGTCCCTGCGCAACGTTCAGCTGTCATTACAGCAGACGTTGGAGCGCAAGCAGAAAAAAAGTTCAGCCCACCTACATGCACAAGCCCTCAACGTCCACATACAGGGCCACGCTAAATTTTTTATGTGCTCTACCTGCTACGTCGTGTAGCTCGGTCACTCTGACCGAGTCTGACCCTGGGGCCACTCATGTACTGCCCACTTGGAGGATTGCGGGGCCTACCTCGGTCACGGTTTTTCAGACTTACTATGCCTCTTCCTCCAACCCCCCCTCCTCCTCCTTCGAATTACCATCCGTGCTTCACCCCCTGCTACTTCAGTTTAACTCGGTCACTCTGTTGTCACCGCCATGCTGCGTCAGGCTAAATTTTTGGGTGGCTCACCTGCTACCTCATCTAACTTGGTCACTTGTTGGTGTCACCGCCATGCTGTGTCAGGCTTATGCCTGCATCGTGTGGCTGAGGACAGGAGAGCAGTGCCAGCATGAGCATGGGTGATGGACCTTCGTTGCACCTAGTTGGGTGCTTCCCTAACATGTGATGGGCATGTGCCTCGCCTTTCTTGGTCTGGGTGAGCATAATTGCCATGAGGGTAACCACCAGGATGTTGCAGGAGAATTTGGGGTGGGATTAGGCAGCCTCAGAGGCATCCATGCATGCTGCCCCTGCTGTTTCCAGTCCATTTCTGTGGTGTTTCCATCATTTTCTGAGGTTTCCAGGTTTTCACCTAGCCTTCCCTAGGCAGAGCCTTGGTCCCCTGCAAAAAATGCTTGAGTCTCCCATTGACGTCAATGGGGTTCGTTACTCGAAACGAGCACCCGAGCATCGAGAAAAGTTTGTCTCGAATAACGAGCACCCGAGCATTTTAGTGCTCGCTCATCTCTAGTGTTGACACTTGAACAGAAAGATGGAAGCCATGATCTAAGCATAGTAAGCAATTTTTTTAGCACTTTAACATTTAAGGTTTTTTGTGAGCTAAAAAACTAAATCCCTACAGCCATTAATTTTGATCAAGTAATAAAAGACTGCATACATGAGTGAATTTCCAGAAAATTCATTTCAGTTCTGATTTGGCAAATGTTTTAAAAAATGTTCTTCTGTCTCACTCTTAATGATTGCTTTTCATAATTATATTTTCTTTTATTTATTGCTTTAATTGTAGGCCCACATAATGCTTCTCTGGAAAACATACAAGCTAGTTCATTTCCAAAGGACAAATTGAGGAATCCAGCTCATTCTTGGTAGCTACTCTTTAACAGAGCTTAGTAAAGAAGATTTGGCTGCTTGAGAGGCCTTGGTTAGGGTACTATTTCTCCTTATGGAGGGTGCTGAATATATATGATGATTACTGTAAGCCAGCCAATGCTCCTCTGGGTTTCTGGGAAAATATAAAAAAATGAACATCTTAATTGAATATCTTCTGGCATAAGATAGGCTTAGGATGGCTACTTTGAATATCTTTCTCTGAAACCCAGAGGAACGTTGCCTGGTACAATACTCTGCATATGTACTGTATGTAATTATGTAAACACTAAATGTTTTCCATAATGAGAAACAGTACCCCCACCCCCCAGATAATATATATATATTGACTAGAAACCCAGAGTAGCATACATGAAGACAGTTTCCAACATATTGACAAAACAAAGACTCAATTTTTAACTTTATTCATCAACAATGGCAAAGTCAGATCCTTCATGACTCCTATGGCAACCAATGCCATATAATATTGAGATATGGTATTACAAATAGACCAAAACCATTGGCTTCTTTATTATGTAAAGGTAGGTGTATTTTTTCTGTATTCTGTTTTTAAGTTTCTCTAATACTGTAGTACAGTATGTGTTGCAAAAATAATTTCACTGTACAATATTCTTTGTCAAAACTAGAACAGGACTCAAAGTAACAATTTACACATTGAAAAGTTTTGCTCTTCTAATACTTCTTTTAAATATCTACGATTTCAAACAATCACACGTTTCTTTTATCTTTGTAAGCAGTTTTATACAATACATTTATTTTACTTTGTACATTTTATATAAAGTACACAGCGATCCTGACTTATTCTCAAGCTCATTTCTCCAAATGTAACGCTAAATAACATTTTGTATCTCATAAAGTTAACTTATTTGTTTAATTATGCTTAGAGCAGGAACATATTTAGACAGGTGCATTTTTCAGCTCTGTCCCAGGGCTTCATTCTAAGTGGAATCAGCAGGCAGTAAAGTGTAATGTAAAGTGGTTAAACATTCGAAGACTAAGAACATTTACTACAATCTAAAATAAATCACATATAATCTTCTGTTTAGAATAGGTTGCAAATCTATCGGCAACTGCTTATTTCCCACAAAACAATATGATGATATACACATTGTCAGAAAATGTTATTCTGCATGCTCAGAATACTTTACTTTGGCAGCTCAGTCATGAAACATGTTTTCCCAGCAGACCCAGATTTGTAGGAAGGATATAAAAAATGTCCTTACATTGAATAATTGAGTGTAAGAATATGCATTCTTTTATCATCCTGCCCTTGGGTGGACTGAATATTTTTTCCAAAATGAGAACAAAGATAAAGACATTACAGGATAGAAGAAATAGCAAAATTATGGGGAATGAATACATTCAAGCTTCACATAGTTGATTGAAAAATGGTCAATGTTCATCAAGTTTAACTTTTTAAATATTCGAATTACAGCTGGTCCAGGCAAAATACTGCTGTCTTCTCTAGAAGTCTTGCACTTTCACAGACAAAACAATATTCTAGTGGTTTTTGATCCACCAGACTGGCAATAAGCACTTAGGGGGTCATTTATTATCCTGAAATACGTCTACATTAGGCATATTTCAGGCAATATGTGACTTTTCCCTGCTTACACCAGGTGTAAAAAAAAAAAAAAAGTTGGCGTGGCGGGGATGGGAAAGGGGATTGGCTCATTAAATTTATCATTTTCTATGCCTGTTTTAGGCATAGAAAATGGTCTAACTGTAAGCCAGCAAGTCTGCAAGCTGTCTTACATTTAGACTGGACGCTGGACGCTGGACTACCTCTTGAAGCTCATCAAGAGAATGCCAAGAGTGTGCAAAGCAGTAATCAAAGCAAAAGGTGGCTACTTTGAAGAACCTAGAATATAAGACATATTTTCAGTTGTTTCACACTTTTTTGTTAAGTATATAATTCCACATGTGTTAATTCATAGTTTTGATACCTTCAGTGTGAATCTACAATTTTCATAGTCATGAAAATACAGAAAACTCTTTGAATGAGAAGGTGTGTCCAAACTTTTGGTCTGTACTGTATCTATACATTTTTTTTATTCACTTTTTCATCGTTTTTATAGGAAACTTGAACAATCAATCATCAGATTATGTCTCTCATAGACATAGCAATGGGCTCTATGAGATTTACACTATATTCCTATAGAGCCCTGCCACAGGTCGGATCTGCATCTGGCTCTCTCGATCCTCACTTGTGGTACCTGATACAGACAAAGAAGCACAAGCTTCTGGGATTTTGCACTCCAAGATGCCGTGGTCATATTTAACTATGTCATATGAGGGGTTAAATGTCCATGATCATCATTATTAGCGATCACGGACATTAGCCACAGGTGTCTACCCTGTGCAATTTGTTTGCTATAGCGCCCAATCTGCTCTGGAGTAGATGCCATGTTTAATGACTAGAGATGAGGGAACATGCTCGTCCGAGCTTGGTGCTCTTTCGAGCATCAGGGTATTCGTACATGCTGGATACTCGGACGAGCATATCGCGATACTCGAGGAAATGGCATCTTCCTCTTCCTGCATGTTAGGAGCTTTTTTCTCAGCCAATCAACATGCAGGACAGTCTTTGGTACCTCCTAGCATCACGTGGGACCCCTACAAGTCGATAGCAGGGATTGGCTGGCCAGATCAGATGACCTGGGAATATAAGAATCTGGTCCCGCGCTGCTCGCCTCAGACGCCGCCTGCATGAGATTAGGGATAGAGCTGCTGTCTGTCAGGGAGAATGCTAGGGCCTCAATTTAGATGTTGGTTAGGCAGGAATCATCCTCAAAGAACCCAACAGCCCTTCTAAGGGCTACAAGCACCTTTTTTTGTTCTCCTCCTGGCTGCTGGCTGGGACTTGTAGTGCAGCTACCGCCATCTTGGCTGCACACTGTGCACAGCGACTGGTGGCAGATAGGGGACAGCACGTGGTCCACACAGACCCCAAAGAAATTGCCCAAAGTCCTCTCAGTACTCATTTTTGCTGCTGCTGCTGTACCTTGGCTTGCTGGGATCTGTAGTGCAGTCTAGGGAATACGTTTTTCTCTCAGTTATATATACTACAGTCCAGTGAACAATTATGTAGTGTGCTGAAAAGTAGCATCAGTCTAGGTAATACGTTTTTTCTCTCAGTTATATATACTACAGTCCAGTGAAAAATTGAGTGGTTTGTGGTAAAATAGCCGCAGTCTAAAGACTAGGTTTTTTCTCTCAGTTATATATACTACAGTGCAGTGAACAATTATGTCATGTGCGGTACACTAGCCGGAGTCTAGAAAATACGTTTTTTTTCTCTCAGTTATATATACTACAGTCCAGTGAAAAATTGAGTGGTTTGCGGTACAATAGCCGCCATTTAAAGACTACATTTTTTCTCTCATTTATATATACACTCAGTGCAGTGAACAATTCTGTCGTTTGCTGTACAGTAGCGTCAGTCTACAAAATATGTTTTTTCTCTCAGTTATATATACTACAGTCCAGTGAAAAATTGAGTGGTTTGCAGTACAATAGCTGCCATTTAAAGACTACGTTTTTTCTCTCATTTATATATACAATACAGTGCAGTGAACAATTCTGTTGTGTGCTTTACAGTAGCGTCAGTCTAGAAAATACGTTTTTCTCTCAGTTATATACACTCACCGGCCACTTTATTAGGTACACCTGTCCAACTGCTCGTTAACACTTAATTTCTAATCAGCCAATCACATGGCGGCAACTCAGTGCATTTAGGCATGTAGACATGGTCAAGACAATCTCCCGCAGTTCAAACCGAGCATCAGTATGGGGAAGAAAGGTGATTTGAGTGCCTTTGAACGTGGCATGGTTGTTGGTGCCAGAAGGGCTGGTCTGAGTATTTCAGAAACTGCTGATCTACTGGGATTTTCATGCACAACCATCTCTAGAGTTTACAGAGAATGGTCCGAAAAAGAAAAAACATCCAGTGAGCGGCAGTTCTGTGGGCGGAAATGCCTTGTTGATGCCAGAGGTCAGAGGAGAATGGGCAGACTGGTTCGAGCTGATAGAAAGGCAACAGTGACTCAAATTGCCACCCGTTACAACCAAGGTAGGCAGAAGAGCATCTCTGAACGCACAGTACGTCGAACTTTGAGGCAGATGGGCTACAGCAGCAGAAGACCACACCGGGTGCCACTCCTTTCAGCTAAGAACAGGAAACTGAGGCTACAATTTGCACAAGCTCATCGAAATTGGACAGTAGAAGATTGGAAAAACGTTGCCTGGTCTGATGAGTCTCGATTTCTGCTGCGACATTCGGATGGTAGGGTCAGAATTTGGCGTCAACAACATGAAAGCATGGATCCATCCTGCCTTGTATCAACGGTTCAAGCTGGTGGTGGTGGTGTCATGGTGTGGGGAATATTTTCTTGGCACTCTTTGGGCCCCTTGGTACCAATTGAGCATCGTTGCAACGCCACAGCCTACCTGAGTATTGTTGCTGACCATGTCCATCCCTTTATGACCACAATGTACCCAACATCTGATGGCTACTTTCAGCAGGATAATGCGCCATGTCATAAAGCTGGAATCATCTCAGACTGGTTTCTTGAACATGACAATGAGTTCACTGTACTCAAATGGCCTCCACAGTCACCAGATCTCAATCCAATAGAGCATCTTTGGGATGTGGTGGAACGGGAGATTCGCATCATGGATGTGCAGCCGACAAATCTGCGGCAACTGTGTGATGCCATCATGTCAATATGGACCAAAATCTCTGAGGAATGCTTCCAGCACCTTGTTGAATCTATGCCACGAAGAATTGAGGCAGTTCTGAAGGCAAAAGGGGGTCCAACCCGTTACTAGCATGGTGTACCTAATAAAGTGGCCGGTGAGTGTATACTACAGTCCAGTGAAAAATTGAGTGGTTTGCGGTAAAATAGCTGCAGTCTAAAGACCACGTTTTTTCTCTCAGTTATATATACTACAGTGCAATAAACAATTTATTGGAGAGAGGGCCTGTAGGTGGCCCTCCGTAAACATTGCTTGTAAAGAGCGCCAGTTGACCCTCAGAAAAATTGCCTGTTGGCTCAGCGTTTGTGTGCGAAGAGAAGGAGGAGAATGAGAGGATACATAAAGAATCTTCATGTTGAGCTGCTTTCCCCCGGTGGAGATTTGCATTCCAGTGAAATCCAGGCTGTATTCATTTCAATAATCGTCAGACTGTCAGCACTGTCAGTTGAAAGGCGTGTACGGTTATCAGTGATGATGCCACCAGCTGCACTGAAGACCCGCTCTGACAACACGCTAGCAGCAGGGAAGGTCCAGCACCTCCAAGGCATACAGCGCCAGTTCAGGCCACATGTCCAGCTTTGCAACCCAGTAGTTGTATGGAGCAGAGTGATCACGCAGGACGTTGGTATGGTCAGCTAGGTACTCCCTCACCATCTATCTGAACAGCTCCCCCCTACTCTGACTAGACTGGGGACAGGTGACATAATCTTGCTGGGGTGCCATAAAATTGGCAAAGGCCTTGGAGAGTGTTCCCCTGCCATTGCTTGACAATCTGCCTGCTCGCCTCCTCTCCCCCGCTAGTTGGCCCACAGAACTACGTCCTCTGCCGCTAGCGGTGTCAGATGGGAAGGATAGTTTCAGCTTGTGCACCAGGGCCTGTTGATATTGATTCACTCTCATACTCCTTTCCTCTACAGGAATGAGAGTGGAAAAGTTCTGCTTGTACCGGGGGTCCAGGAGGGTGAACACCCAGTAATCGGTGTTGGAAAAAATGCTTCTAATGCGAGGGTCACGGGAAAGGCAGCCTAACATGAAGTCAGCCATGTGCGCCAGAGTTCCAACATGCAAGAATTCCCTCTCCTCAATAGGCTGACTCTCCATTTCCTCCTCCTCCAACTCCTCCTCTTTAGCCCATACACGCTCAACAGATAAGAAGGAATGAGCATAGGTACCATCTTCATTCTCGCCAACAGTCACCTCCTCATCCTCCCCCTTCTCCAATATGCGCTGAGAAACAGACCTGAGGGTGGTCTGGCTATCAAGCAACGTATCTTCTTCCCCCATCTCCTGTGACAAGAGCAAAGCCTCTGACTTCATGCTGAGCAGTGACTTTTTCAGCAGACAAAGCAGCGGGATGGTGACGCTGATAATGGCGGCATCGCCGCTGACCATCTGTGTTGACTCCTCAAAGTTGCTTAACACCTGACAGATATCAGACATCCACGTCCACTCATCATTGTAGACTTAAGGAAGCTGACTAACCTGACTACCAGTTCTCGTGGAAGTTGTCATCTGGCAGTCTACAATGGCTCTGCGGTGCTGGTAAACCCTGGCTAACATGTGTAATGTGGAATTCCATCTTGTGGGCACGTCGCACAAAAGTCGGTGAGCTGTCAGTTGTAAGCGCCGTTGCACTGCCCTGAGAGTGCAGCATCTGTGGTTGACTTGCGGAAATGCGCACAGATGCGTTGCACCTTGGTGAGCAAATCAGACAAATTGGGGTAGGTCTTGAGGAACCGCTTAACCACAAGATTGAACACGTGGGCCAAGCAAGTTTTATATGCAGTGTTTATATGGGTTGTTGTTACTTTGGGAAATAGTATTGGTGTATAATGGCACATGTGTGAGTCTGCCGAGTTGCAGAGCCGCCACTAGGTTACGCCCCTTGTCACACACAACCATGCCTGGTGATGCCCTGTAACAGCTCTTGGGCGGTGTGCCTCTTGTCACATAAGCTCAGCAGTTTCAGCACCGCCTGTTGGTGCTTACCCACGGCAGTGCTGCTGCGCCTAGAGCTACCGACTAAAGGTGCCGTGCTCACGGATTGTAATTCAGAAGAGGAGGAGGAGGGGTTGGAGGAAGAGGCATAATAAGTCTGAGAAACCGTGACCGAGGTAGGCCCTGCAATCCTTGGTTTGGGCAGTACATGAGCGGCCCCAGGGTCAGACTCGGTCCCAGCCTCCACCAAGTTAACCCAATGTGCGGTCAGGGAGATGTAGTGTCCCTGCCCGCCAGCACTTGTCCACGTGTCCGTGGTTAGGTGGACCTTCTCAGTATCAGCGTTGGTCAGGGCACGGATGATGTTCTGTGACACGTGCTGGTGTAGGGCTAGGATGGCACATCGGGAAAAATAATGGTGGCTGGGGAACAAGTACCAAGGGACAGCCACCGCCATCAGGTTGCGGAAAGTCTCAGTCTCTACCAGTCTATAGCGCAGCATCTCCAGGCTCAGCAGTTTGAAAATGTGGACGTTTAGGGCTTGTGTATGTGGGTGGGTGGAATTGTATTTGCGTTTGCGCTTGCGCTCCAATGTCTGATGAAAATACAGCTGAAAACTGCGCTGGGACACATTGGTGTAAGGTGTGGAGGATCGTGGAGGTTAAGGGGTGGTTGTAGGGCGGGAGGCACTCGTGCCGGGGTCCTGGGCGGGGGGTTGACTCGCAGAGCCAGCATGTGACACAGGGGAAGGAGCAGTGGTGTGACCCGCAGGAGGTGAATGGCCTTGGTTCCATTGAGTCATGTGTTTAGCACTCATATGCCTGCGCATGTTGGTAGTGGTTAGGCTGGTAGTGGTGGCTCCCCTGCTGATCCTGGTGTGGCACAAGTTGCACACCACAGTCCGTCGGTTATCCTCACTTTCTTTAAAGAACCTCCAGACTTGCGAACATCTAGGCCTCGGCACGGGAGCTTCACTCCGTGAAACAGTTGCTGATCTACTTGCTCTGGCCCTGCTTCTCCCTCTAGCCACCCCACTGCCTCCTCCAACCTGTTCTGGTCCCGCGCCTCCCCATTAGAATCACTGTCTTGATTAGGCTTACAAACCCAGCTCGGGTCAGTCACCTCATCATCCACCAGCTCTTCCTCCGATTCCTCACTCTGCTCCCCCTGGGACTTACTGCCCTGACAGCAATGTCACTGTCTGACAACCGTGTCTCATCATCATCCGACACCTCTTGACACACTACTTGCACTAAGTCCACACTCTCATCACCCACAGACTGCGAAAGTTTGAAATTTTGGGTATCGGGAAAGAGCAACTGCTCCGGTTGCTGCTGAGCAGTGGTTTGTGACTCTGGGAAGGGTCCTGAAAAGAGTTCCTGGGAGTATACCAGATCTGAATCCATATTTTCCATGGGGGGGCCAGGCTGGGGCGAAGGAGGTTGAGCTAGAGGAGCCAGTGGTCTGCTCCCTTGCCTAGCGTGGGTGGACTGCATGGAAGACTGGGTGGTGGATAAATTACTGGACACATTATCTGCTATCCACGTCATCACCTGTTCGCACTCTTGTGGTTTCAATAGTGCTGTACCACGTGACCCTGTAAGTTGCGAGATAAAGCTAGGGAGCGAAACTCTGCGGCGTTCCACTGCTCCCTCATCAGCAGGTACTGTGTCACCCTGCCCAGGACCACGGCCTCTGCCCCCTACATCACTTGGACGCCAACGTCCTTGACCCTTAGCCCTGGGGTTCAACATTTTGTGTATTCACTAAACTGTAAAATTATTAATATCTGAGGCCAAAAACGTATTCTCTAGACTGTGGCTAGTGTACTGCACACCACACAATTTTTTACTGGACTGTAGTACATATAATTAAAAAAAAAAACATATTCTCTAGACTGCGGCTACTGTACAGCACACCACACAATTTTTCACTGGACTGTAATAAATGTATATGAGAGAAAAAACGTATTCTCTAGACTGCGGCTAGTGTACCACACACCACACCATATTTCACTGGACTGTAATGTATATATAAGTGATAGAAAAAACATATTTTCTAGACTGCGGTTACTGTACCGCACACCACAGAATTGTTCACTGGACTGTAGTCACCGCCATGCTGTGTCAGGCTAAATTTTTGGGTGGTTCAGCTGCTATGTTAGTCTAACCAAGCCACTCTGGGGTTCACCCCATGCTGTAAACTGCAATCTCAGTCAAACTTTGTAATTTAGGGGTTCACCACCAAGGTGTGCTAGACTACAATTTTAGCGGGTTCACCTGCAATCTCATACTGTTTTTCAGGGATGCACCACCATGCTTTTTTAAACCATTTGTTTCTGAGGGTCACCTCCAGGCTCTCACCCACGATTTTTTGGAGGATCGCCACTACACTGTCTGCCAAAATTGTCTTGAGGGTCACTGGAAGCCTCTCCCCCACAACTTCAAGGATGGTTACTACCTGGCCCTGGCACACAAACATTGTCTTGATGGGCACTAAAAGGCTCTGCACCCACCCACGTGTGGAGACTAATGGGTGGGTGCAGTGTGCGTCTTAGCCCGTCTGGAATTAGGAAATCTGGGCACTGTGCTTGGAGGTCTTTGTGTCTGCTGTGGACAGAGTGTGTGTGGGGTGCGTGTTTGCCCGTCTGGGATGGGGATAGCTGGGCACTGTGCTGGGAGAACTTTGTGTATGCTGTGGACTACTGGGTGGGTGCGGGGAGGGAGACGCTTATGCCTGCGTCGTGGGGCGGGGAATAGGACAGCAGTGCCAGCATGTGCAGTGGTGTCACCCGCAGGCGGTGATGGACCTTTGTTGCACCTAGTTGGGTGCTTTACTAACATGTGCCTTCCCCATCTTGGTCTGGGTGAGCACAATTGTCTTGAGGGTCACCACCAGGCTGTTGCCCAGAATTTGGCGTAATGGTACGATTAGGCAGCCTCAGAGGCATCCATGCATGCTGCCCCTGCTGTTTCCTGTCCATTTCCGTGACGTTTCCATCATTTTCTGAGGTTTCCAGGTTTTTACGCAACCTTCCCTGTGCAGAGCTTTGGTCCCCTGCAAAAAATGCTTGAGTCTCCCATTGACTTCAATGGGGTCCGTTATTCGAAACGAGCACCCGAGCATCCGAAAAATTTTGACTCAAATAACGAGCACCCGAGCATTTTAGTGCTCGCTCTATCTATTTCTTATCTATTTGCCTATCTATTGATCTTTCTTTTAACTTCTCTTCCCCTATAAAGTTAAGGGTTCGTTCACATCACCATTAGGGATTCCGTTCTAACTTTCCTTTATAACATCGTTATAACGGAAAATAACGGAATCCCTAGGACGGAAATCAAAACGGACACCTTTAAGAGGCATTCCGTTTTGATCCGTCATAATAGAAGCCTATGGGAAAGCATTACGAATCCGTCTGGTTACCGTTATGCTGGACGGAAACCAAAGTCCTGTCGACAGAACTTTGGTTTCCGTACAGCATAACGGCAACCAGACGGATCCGTTATGGTTTCCCATAGGCTTCTATTATGAACGGAATCCCTAACGGTGATGTGAACGGAATCCCTAACGGTGATGTGAACGAGCCCTAAGGCTACACTGTGACACTGGTGATGAGACAACTGTCTTGGCCAGGATCGCATAGTAGTGGTGAGTGGTGAAATTAAAGTGGTCGCAATGCAAGTTGCAAAAAATTGGATCTTTTGAGACTTGCACTACGATCCCATTAATTTCTATGAGATCACCTCTGCTTTGCGATCCTGGCCACAACAGCTGTTATGTTATTTTCACCTCATAGCCCTAGCCTGCAAATGACCCAGATCTTAATCCAAATGTTCATCTGTGAGATGTGCCTGAAAAATCGAGTCCTTTAACAATTTTCCAGATACCACAGAACACCTTCAGAAGTCAGGTGGAGTTTATGTCTCTATGTGTCATGACTCTTTTGCTGGTACACGGGGAACATAAACAATATGAATCAATATAAAAGGTGGTTTTTCCTATTATGGCTTACTGGTGTATATTTACCATGTCTGTATATATCTTAGAAATGTCTATATTGAAAAATGTGGTTGTTAGGCTAAGCCCTTTTATCCTTATCAATAGGGAATATTGAGAAGAATGCGCTTCTGCACACAATAAACTAATATCAAGCAGAATGGTTTATTGTGTTAAGAAAAATACAATCTTTTTGTGAGTTTCTGAAACAGCAATGCATACATGAAGTCCTCTATGACATACAGTATTATATATTCTTCAGATCTTGATGTTCTATTTGTCCCTTTGCATTTAAATACAGTATGTTCTGTTTACATGAAATGTAAATTCAGCTATTTGTATTCTTCCCCACACTGCTCACCATTTATCATAAATATCATGTTAATTTTATTGTGCAGCTATCATGGTCTTTGAGATACCAAACGCTCATTTGTGATGTTGCATATGACTTTATTGTATGGTATTTTTAGTTTTATTTTTATCACTTTATTTTTTGTCTTTTAAAATCTTATTAAGGGATAATGTAATCATAATTTTAACTAATTATAACTGGCATATGCCTTACACTACATTGTTATTAGCATGCAGAGTTGTAAGTTGCATGTGTTGGAGGACATTTGGTACTAGGAGAGGTAAATTATACAGTATGCATTTTGAGCCTGCATTTCTTGAAATTAAGGGAGGCCAATGCAGCACCAAAAGAGGTATAATACAGTGTGGGCTCAGCATGCATGTAGAACCTGCATTCCCTCAATTCCATGGAGGCCAGAGGAGGTAGTATTTAATGTAGGTTTCTGTCCTAAAGATATTGCCTTGTCGCTGGCGGACAGGCACAAATTATTTTGTACAAAATGTATTTGCCAAGAATCTTACATTTATAACCTAGCATTAGCATTAATACATTTTCTATAGTGAGTATGGCCCTATTGTACTTACTTTATTATTTGTGTTTGCAGAGTTCTGTTGCATTGTTTTTGCTTTGGCGCTTTCAGCAATGGCAACGTGTACCTGCTCATTGGGATATGCTGACTAACCCCCTATTTTATTCTTTGCAGTCTAGACATTGATAGCCTATCCTTAAAGGGGTTGGGCCATTGAGACAATTTATCCACTATTCACAGGATAAGTGTCTGATCAGCAAAGGACTGAAATCTGGGGTCCCAGTGAATTACAAGAAATTGGGACTGTGCTCCCCTGTTCAAAAAGAACAGGGGTCACAAATGCAGGCTGCCGCTCCATTCAACATTATGAGGTTCCTGGAAATAGCCAGGTGCTTGTGCTTGACTACCTTTGGCAGTTCCGTAATGTTGAATGGAGTGGTGGACACACATGCTTGTCTGCAGTTTCCTTTCAGAAGGGGCTGCAATTTCCTTTCAGATGGGGAGCACAAGTATCTGTTCTCTTGATCCATGGGGACCCTAACAGTTGGAACCCCGCTGATCAGACACTTGTCCTTTATGTTGCAAATAGGGAAAAGTTATCTTAATCGGACAACCATTTTATGATAAGTCACAATATCAGACAGCTGGCAACCCCACAGATAAGCTGTTTTCAGCAACCTTTGATGATGGAAAACATAATAGATGGAGTTGGAAGTAGACATATACTGTGTAGTGGTCACAGCGGGTTGCTGTGGCTCATAATCATTTAATCATAGTCACTAATCATTTTATTAGTGTTACTTATTACTCCTAATAATTACTTTTAAAAATGGAACCTACTGAAGTCACACTTACATAATATTAATGCAATGTAAAATGTGAAGAAAACAATGTAAAAATGCCTCATTCTCTTATTTTGATCGGTATCCTGTTAGGTATTCATGAAGTGTTTGCAGTGGCACCATACATTGACTGACAGCAATAACAAAATGCTAAACATACTGTGCAAAGGAAACTACCTCCATTCTAGTGGAAAAACAATTGGAAAGAGATTGAAGGGTGACAAGTATACCATGAAAGGTATGTTAATAAGAATGTAAAAGGCAAATGCGACAGCTCTACATAACTCCAAGTCACAAACAAGATAGAAATCACACTGTGCTTTCTGACAAACTGCACAAGAGAAATGGACACAATGAATACTTTATGTAAGATATAATTTTGCTGAAACCAGTAAGTGTAAAGAATGATAACATTTCCATTTTAAACTTTTAAAAAGTTACAGAACTTTATTGGGTGTATGTCTTAAAGGGATTCTCTGTAATTTACTTATTGATGACCTATCTTCAGGATAGGTTATCAATATGAGATTGTCAGGAATGCAACCCCTGGGAACCCCATCAATCAGCTGTGCGAAGAGGCCTCGGTGCACCGTGAGCACATAGGCATCTTCCTAGGCCATGTGATGTCATGTTCATCGTTCACATGGTCGAGGCCTAACTCAATCCTATGCAAGTGAAAAGCATAGCCACTATACATTGTACGGTGCTGTGCTTGGTATGCTGTAAGTAAGCCACGACACTCACATGAGCACTGATGCCCCCTCAAACAGCTGATCTCAAATTGTTGAGCTTTAATGGGTGTAATTGGATAATATAGTATATTTTAGCAATGATCCTGCGTATCCATAACCAGAACACAAAAAAACCTATATAATGAGGCAGATTTATCATGTTCGCTTAATGTGTGTCAAGATAGTTCTAACTTTGCATAGATTTGCCCCATCTGCACTTGCACCACACTGCACCAGAACAAGATCTCAATGGTCCTAATTTCGGCCATGTTGATGCTTGTATACCAGACATTGCTCCAAATATTTGCACCACAAGCAAACTTTAACCCTTTCAGTCTCAGAGGTTTTTTCGGCTTTGCGTTTTCGTATTGCGCTCCCTGCCTTCAAACAGCCATAACTGTTTTATTTTTCTGTTCACATAGCTGTATGAGGGCTTGTTTTTTGCGGGACAAGTTGTACTTTCCAACGCAACTATTTAATATTGCATATGGTGTAGTGGGAAGCGGGAAAAAAATTCCAAATCGGGTGAAATTGCAAAAAAAACGCTATTCCGCTACAGTTCTATGGGTTTCTTATTTACAATGTTCGATGTTCAATAAAACTGACCAGTTACTTTCATTCTACTGGTCAGTACGAACCCGGCGATACCTAATATGTATAGTTTTTCCTGCGTTTTGATTTTATTTTTATTTTTTTGTTGTCATATCTTGACCCCTATAACTTTTTGGTATTTATGTGTACGGAGCTGTATGGGGGCTCATTTTTTGCGGGGCAATCTGAAGTTTTTATTGATACCATTCTGGGGTGTGTATGACTTTTTGATCATTTTTTATTAAAAAAAATTAGAAAAAAAAGTGACAAAAAACAGCGAATCGCCATTTGGACGCTTTTTTCCACCACACAATTCGCCGTATTGGAATTTTTTTTTATATTTTAAAAGTATGGGTGTTTTCGGTCACGGTGATACCCATGATGTCTATATTTATTGTTATTTAGGTATTTATTTTTTAATTATACGGAAAGGGTGGTGATTTGAACTTTTATATTTTTTTATTTTTTATATATTTAACAATTTTTTTTAATTTTTTGTGATTATTTTAAAGCTCAAATATGAGCAAATAGATAGTGTTTTTTTATTTTTTTCTTTATGAGCAATGAGGGTCTGTTAGAAACAGCAGAGACTTGCCGGCCATGACTCCTGCCGCACGTGCGAGTGGGCGCCATGTGTCCGCATCGCCCCAGCACCATACATGTAAGCTAAGCTATAATAAAACTGGCTTGGTGTTAAACTTGCCATAATCACGCCCACACTAGTAGATAACAACTGTAAATGGCAAGCTTGTCATAAACTGATCTTAAAAAATAACGACAAAGAAAATGTGGCAAATAAGGGACAACTTTGCACAAATGCAAGGGGCAGAGATAATAAATAAAATAATTTGTACATGTTTAGCTGCTAGTTTTGCAGTAGCAATAAGTAAGTGAGCATTCCCTGATTAAATCAGTGTTTTTACATAACATAACATAACATAACCTAATCTCTACTACAGAGCAGTGTGAATGGGTTTTATTATTAGCTCACAGGATCTAAACGAAAACTGTATTTTTATACCTTTGTACTAAGAGTGAAGACATGCTTGAAATTGTAACAAATATAACCAAAATGCACAAAATAGAAAAAAGTAAAACTAACACTTTCATCAATAGTAAATCCATATCTAGTGTACTAACTCTGATCAATGAATTCTGCATCCAATATATCCAAAATGCTATGACTTATAAATGTCTATATGGCATGAGGAAATGTAGGTTGAAGTGTATGATATGTAGTGGAAAACAGTTCCCAAATCTAATCACAGTGTATTTATAAGCAGCTAAGATTCATAAAAAATACAATAACTAGTTCAGATATGAAGTGAACTGGAACAAAGGATGTACGACTTCAGTCCCATTACATACATGAACAAACTCTATATGGACTGATCATCAATGATAAATCTTGACAGTAAATCTCAGAGGCAGATCCAGACCCACAGCCACAAAATCGACAAACAAGTATAAAGCAGATCGACAGCCTAATGAACCAACCTTAGTGAAATAGGAATGTAATTAGTATAGAACAGCAAGCATGGTAACCTGATTCTATGCTAACTCCAAAACCAGGTGCAAAGTAAATATCTTATAAATAGCCAGGATAACATGGCCTTCACATCATGCATAAGAAGCTAGATTCCTTGGACGCTCTTAAAAATCAGTTCACAAATACATTAATAATAAAATGTATATAGCAAGAGATTTAA
The DNA here is from genome assembly GCA_900303285.1 of Rhinella marina. Lineage (NCBI taxonomy): Eukaryota > Metazoa > Chordata > Amphibia > Anura > Bufonidae > Rhinella > Rhinella marina. Next base: position 23,676 of record ONZH01000412.1, read on the forward strand.
TAAGGCATTCTAGTGTAATATTAGTATAACAAAATTAATAATTAACTTCAGCTTGAAGGGGTTGTCACAGATAATTAAATAAAAATGGACCAAAGGGATGGAATGGGCTAAAATAACTAAATATTGTACATTCACTATTACAATTCTCCTCCCCTTCTGTGACGCTGCTTTGATCCTCCTTTCCTGCCTTGTAGCTGTGATGTGACCATATACCCCACATAACTGTGAAAGCCAATCAGTGGACTCACAGGTCAAAAGCCATACCTGGGCCACTTACAGTCCATGGGCTTCAGAATCACACCAAAGGAAACCTAATTATAAATGGTGTCTGCACCTTTTTTTTTTTAATCTAAAAAGGTAGTGGAAAACAATGACAAATCTGAACTGGCAGTGATTTGACCAATACCATCCTATTAATGGATCTAGCATGTGTTGCATCTGAGAGAGATGCTAGATCCACCAGTGTACCAGTTTTATGTAATTTCCCCCATTATATTCTCTCTGTCATGCCTCGGAAAACACAATTTTCCTACATTTTTCCATCATCATAAAAAATTCACTCAAACAGATGCGGTATTAGATTCCAATATCTATCTGTGCACGTTTTATTGTATACTTTCACTTCATTATACAAACTTTTTTCTTATAAAGATATAGCGATTATAATAATAATGATAATAATGCTATCATTTAAGGAGATGAATCCACATGGCACTAAGCTTAAGGGCAAAAAGAAAACAAAACAAAACAAAACACAGAAGACGGGAATAACTATTCTCCTTATTGCCAGCCCTTCAATACTACTTACAACTACTAGTAATAATACATTCACAAAGTAGTAAGCACAGTCTTTTCAGCACATACAAATGAAATTGAATTACTGTACCATAACAAGAAGGTTTATCAGTGGTGAAAATATCTCAGAAACTTATAAATAAAACAGGAGCCCTGTCTATTCTATGCAACAATGGAGCTACTGTAGTGTTGCATATTAACTAATAAAAAAAGTAAGAAAATGGTCAGTAGTTAGGTATTTATTATGCGCCTTGTATGTAGAAGGAATTTATATTCACAACATACATCGAAGATGCATAATTTAAAAATGGGCATACAATATGTCATGTTTTCATGAATTACTTTTTAAAATATGCACATCTAGGGACAGAGGCACCTGCTATATGACTTATTTTATACAGCCTTTTTTTTTTTCCAATGTGCACAAACTCATAAAAACTAACACGAAATGTCTATGATAAAGATGAATGCAGCATATATCATATTTTTCATAGTTATCCAGTTATTATATTTTTATAACCTAATAAAAAATCATAAATAGCATTTCCTATCCTGGCAAGATAACAACAAATAAAAAAAAAAGCCATGTGCTTTTTACAGAAGCACCGTGACATTACTCTACTAATCTGTGAGTCTTCACATCTTTCAACTTGCACTGTCTGGCTAACATATTATCGAAATATGCAGAGATGAGCAAGAAAAGGCATTGTATGCAAAATTTATGGCTGAAGGGTGTTTTACTTAAAAAGTACAAAGTTCCATCATTAAAAGCCATATCAACCCAACAGACATACCGTACATAAATGCAATAAGTATGCGACAAGTCACATTAGGGACAAGTTATAATGGACTTAGAAAGTAAGATGCAGACTATTCAGACCAAATCGCCATGACAACTTCTTTCAACCACGCCTAATCTCTACAGAGTTTGCCTCACATTCAACTGGGATTCGTTGCTTTTCTATCATCTTCCCCACCTTCTCAACACAAACTTCCAATCCTGGTGCTCCAACTGTGTCATCCTGCTGCCATCAACAGTACTGTGCCTGCTGTGCTCCTTAGTGCCCTCAAATACTATACTTTAGAAAAAATAGTGTCCTCAGTAAAAATAATGTTCCCTATAATTAGAGATGAGCGAATCTATTTGCCACTTTGTAGATTCGTATCGAATCTTGGAAATTTTCTCCTCCGAAACGAATCCGGATTTTTTCGGATTCGCTTCATATTAATTTTAAATCTTCTCAAAATTTTGAATGCTAACGATACGTACAATACATATGAAACGTACAAAACATACGCATTCTGCGTGAGGCGGGAAAATGACAATACGCCCCTCAAGAGCGGGAAAGTGAAGATATGCCCCCCTCAGAACTGGAAAAAAACAGCCCAGCCCACCGGGATCTAACTGTTTGCATGTATAGGGAGTAAAGACTCCTCCCTCAGTACTCCACCCTCCTCTGAGCCAGTTTAGACCAGCGCTGAACACTGAGCTAGTAGCAAGCATGGCTAAAGAGCTGCGTTCCAACTGGAACCAGATGGCCTTTGAGGACGAGTTCCCTGAACCACCGCCCGCTCCAGACATCAGGGTGTCATGCTCTGAACTGAAGGCGAGTAAACCACCGACAGTGCCCTTATTCTCCTTACCACCTGCGGAGTTAGCTGCGCATCGTGAGGCAGTTCTTCGTCGTCAGGGGGCTGGAGCGTTCACTTCGCCACCCAGGAGGAGATCCACGACAACACCTTCCATAAGGCAGAACCCAATTATGCCACTATCGGTGACTGCCAATGCGCATACCCTCTGGGACTATAAAAACGCCATGGAGGACTGGTTCATCCAGGTACTGGACCAACCCAGGCCGGGAGATCCTGCATTGGAACGCCGAAAGGGAATGGTTCTGTGGTTTTCTGTTGAGAGAGGGTCTGGCTTCCTGGCAGACGATGAGGACGGAAAGGAGTATTTTGTGGGCCGCAGGTCGGTGAAACAGCCGTACCTGCCACAACCTCGTCACAGCCTGTATGTGGGGGATCAGGTGGAGTACACCCCCATGGCATCCCTGAAAGGCCCCTTCGCAACCGGGGTTACCTTTCTTTCAAAGCCACTGGTACCTACAACAGAACCTGAAGTGTGGCCAGATGAACCACCAGGTCCAGGACGCTTGCGGTGCCTTCGGTTCAGGAAAAAGCCACATCCACAGCCGAGCCTCTGATTCCTGGACTGCCAGCACCACCACCACCACAGTCCTTTCAGCTGGGTCAGCTGGCAACAACATTGTTTACATTCCAATCCATGGTCATCCACCAATACCAGCTGCCGTGGAAGATGAAGCCAGCAGCAGCTAGGGAAGCTGGGGCTACTTCACTGGATGCAACCTTGCCAGAAATGCTGCAGGCGGAAGTCCTTACCCCTGCTGTCCCGGCAGGAGGATCCGGAAAAGCGCAAATGGCTGCAGCCCTCACCAGCGTCACCACCATTCAAACCTTTTTAAGTCTGAATTCTAGAAGAAGAGGGCACCGGAGTTCTACTATGACAGCAAGCGTGGCCTACAAGAGACAGGAGCATCCTCTGATGTTGTTTAGCAGTAGTTCCAGCGAGGAGGACTTCAGGTCCCTCATCTGAGGAACCATTTTACTGGCTGGATGATGTAATGGACACCTCAGGAGGACCTATGGGAGGAGCCACACCATGGACTGCACCTGACAGGTGAGAGCTAGTTGGCACTTTTTATGTTTTGTTGTTTGTATTGCCCCCGTTTGACTCTCATCCAGATGGGCATGGCTGTCAGGACTCCCCCCATTCTGCAGAAAAGTCCCAGTTGCGCCTAAGTGCGCCTATTTTCCTTTTTATTTGGGATCCCCTTTTGCAAAAAGGGTTCTGTATTTGCTGCTATTTTCTATTATTCATGTGGATTACACGTTACCTGTTTGGATTACAATATTACCTCACATGGATTACAATTGAATTTTTTGACTATGTGTTCCAGACAGTGTTATCATGCTCAGGAGCCACGAGGAGAGACTCTAACATATATATGAGCCTTTTATGCTTGAAAATGTGAAATTGATTGCACTAAAATGTTTGCATACTTATGTCTTTGCTGTATTTTAGCTACACTGTTTTCACTGGTTCAGAACTTTAGACCATTGTGTGTATTCTTTTTCAGGTAATGCAATGTATGTGTCCTATTATGCACTTATTGTCCAGTGTTTTTAGTAAATTATGCACTTAGCTGGATAGCTAGCAGTGAGCACCTTATTTTTCTACCTCATATGGACTGCCTCTAAAGACTGTACACCGCGGCCTAGCCTCGTGCGTACGATGCATTCGTGCGTTAATAGTACGCTAAGGATTTGTATGCACTTTTGTATGCTAATCCTTACGTATTGCGTACTTTTAACTACGCTGAATGTACCTTCGTAATTTGTGCAGAAATGTTCGCAAAACAATAATTGTGTTTTGAACGTAGATGCGACCGAATAAATTTGTTTAAGTAAGAATCTTGTCAGAAATTCGGCGAATATTCGGCGAAGCAAATTTTGTATGATTTGCTCATCTTTACCTATAATGCCCCCAGTAATAACCCCATAGTGCTCCCCAGTAATAAACCTATAAAGTGTCCCCAGTAGTATGCTTCCCATGTGGCTGAGGAAAAAATACCTAAGACCCATTCTATACCTCCACCTGCAGTGCAGGCCACAGGCCTCTTCCGGCCCACAGCATTCCTCTGCTTTTTTTTTGCCTGCTATTGATTTCACTTTTTATTTCGTACACAACCCTTATTTAGATGGAACACAATGGACCTTTTGTAAGCTTTTAAAGTGTTTTCCTCAGAAAGGATGACAGCATTTAAAGGAATTGCAATTTGCATAAAGTAAAGATTCAGTTTCACATTCAAAAATAATTCTTTTAGATAGGTGATAGAGTACATGTTCCTGCAGTATGGCACATACTACACACTCTTCAACTCCACCACTGAGGCAGTCACTTCTAACCCCTCTCATCACGTGTTAGCGTGGTTTCAGTTGTATTGCGGGCACACCTCAGCTGTGGTGCATCCATAACATGTGACTCTAGCCAAAGGGTAGATTGTAGACTTCTAACCTGATTATTGAGGAGACTGCTTGTAGTCATGAACCCCTAGTTAACCACTGCCCCTGCACACCAGAAGCCAGTGCTCTCAGCAACAAAACAGGCCACAGAAGGCAAAGTAGGTACATAGGATACATATATTACAATTTGCTTCTCATTTTTATTGCAGACAGGAATTGATGTGCAGGATGGCCTTCCATGTACAGCGCTATGTTGTATGTTTATGCTATACCGTATAAAATTCACGGAAAATGAATATATTTTGGATTATTAGTCATAAACATGTACATTAACCCCATCACAGTTTTGGATGTAACTGTATATCCATTTTGACTACACCTTCCAGCATATAGATGTACAGTTATGTTTAAACAGTTTTTATTGAATATTTTCTTTTCCTTTTTTTACATCTGCACGTTGTAGCATAGCAGATGTCAACATTCTTGTTCAATACATTACAAAATGTAGTCAATAAAAATTTAACAAAAGGTAAAGTGTCCATAGCATATAACATATACAAGACATTGTGTATTTGCGTCTCGATCTCACCCTTAGCGCTGACTCCCCTATCAAAGGAAAGTAGGAAGGAGGAGGGAAAGAACAAGAAATATAAGAGGGAAGAGAGAACAAAAAAAAAAAAGGGGGGGGGATACTTTATGATGCAAGAATGGATCTGAAGCCCGGGGTCTCCAGGAAGTTTGTCCAAGGCGACCATATATTTATGTATTTCTGAGTTTTGTCTGCCGCTTCTGCAGCGGTTTCCTCCATGCGAGCAATGTATAGCATTTCCTGATACCATTCAGTGATAGTAGGAGTATGTGTTGTGCGCCAGTGTCTCGGTATAACCGATCTGGCAGCAAACATACAGAATCTTAATAGACTCTTCTTCTCAGTTGAAATTGTGCCAGGCAAGATGGAGAGGAGCGCTATCTCTGGAGAGCCTACCACTCTCCTCCTAGATATCGATTGAAAGACCTCAAACACCTTATCCCAAAAGGTTTTGACCAACGGACAGCTCCACCAAATGTGTAGCATGGTTCCCGTATCCATATTGCATCTCCAGAATAGGTCCGGCACATTAGGAAAGATTCTATGAAGTAACATGGATATATAGGAACTCCCTGATTACCTCCTTCACGTCTGCCACACAGACCGAGTCCTTCAGTAAGCTGTCGTTAAGCCTCCAATTCCAGGGCCTCCTCACCATATCTGGTAACTCAACCGAAAAATATATCGGGGCGTGGTCCGAGAATAGGATATCTCCTATCTCAGTACGAGGGCTCCAAGCCAAAAGATGATGACTGACCAAGAAAAAATCTATGCGACTATATGAACTGTGGGCAGATGAAAAGTAAGTGTAATCCCTGTCTCTCGCATGAAGGAGCCTCCAAACGTCTACAATTTGCAATTTGTGGAACTGAGTGAGAAGGGATCTCAGACCATGGCTCCGGTGGTTTGCCTGACTGCTTGAGGAGTCTAGTGCCGGGTCCAAGACAAAATTAAAGTCCCCACCAATCACTATTCTTCCTTCAGCAAATCCTGACAAGGAATCCAGAAATGATCTACAAATCGATATTTGACCCTGATTGGGCAGGTACCAGTTTACTATAGTAAACATAGAGGAATGAATCCTAAGTTTAAGAAAAATGTAGCGCCCTCTCCATCCATAGCAACATCAACCACCTCCCCTTGTAGGGATTTGTGTAGTGCAACAGCTACTCCTCTGGACCTGGAATCTGAGCTGGGGTTATGGTGCCAGCGAGTAAAATATCTGTTTTTAATCTCTGGCACATGCCCCACTTTAAAATGTGTTTCCTGCAAGAGCAGGATATGTACCTTTTGTTTATGCATCTGGTATAAAATTTGAGATCGCTTCTGTGGAGTACGGAAGCCCCGGACATTCAGTGATCCAACCTTCAGTGGAGACATCTCCTATGAGAGAGAAGAAAAAAAAAAGGGGGGGGGGATGAAAAGAGAAGGAAGAGCTTAGTATAAAGAAGGAAGAAGAAAAGGGGAAAGAAAATATGTCACTCCAGTAGATTACAGCAAGGGGAGATTATCAACCTGGCTGCTCTATCCCCTGAGGCAGTCCCACTATACTGGAGATAGCCAAGACCTTTATGTAGAGGGTAGTGTAGTATCTCTTGTCAGCGACAAGAGTCCCTAAATGGAAACGGACTTTCAATGGAGGAGCTACCCCCCTGAACCAAAGAGACCTAACCAAACAATAAACTAGAATTACAATCATAAACCCCCAAGTAAGAATAAACCCCTGATTGCTATTACTGTATTATAGTAACAAGATACCGCACCACGGGTGCGGAGAAGAAATCTCGGCAGTCGCAGCAACCCCAGCCCCTGCACCTTTAAGAGTATGTCCACTCAATAAGAAGGCTGGATCCCTTATACATTTAAATAACCACTATCATATCTATGCAAAAAACGCTACTCCTGACATGTGCTAAAACAGTGATCCCTAGGAGCTATAGTCCCAAAACAAAGAGGACCATCAGGATGAGCAGCGATGATGTTGGTGATGTGAAGTCAACGATGTGGAAGATCTTTCTCCGCAGCTGATCCATCTGTAACCGCCTGGTTTCTATATTGGCGCGCTGCCTTCCTGCGAGAGGATGTGGGTTCCCTTTGTGGCAAGGGGATTATCTCCGACTGAACATTTTCAGGTAAGGCAGGCCAGTCACTGATCTCCATAGTTGGTATCTCCAGTGCTTCCAGAAAAGCAGGCAGATCTCTGGGGTGGCGCAGGACAAGCGTGCGCCCGTTGAACCGCACCTGGAGGCGGAATGGGAAGCCCCATGTATAAAGGAGCTTGCGTTGCTGCAAGATTGCCAGCAAGGGGCGCAGTGCTCTTCTTTTTTGCAAAGTGTATCTGGATACACTGAATCTGTGTACTGAATCTGCCCGAGCTCCCGCGCTTTCCGAATAATGGCTTCTTTTTGCTGGTAGTGGTGAACTCGGCAGATAACATCTCGAATGCGATCTGTACCAACGGGCTTAGGCCCCAGGGCCCGATGTGCTCTGTCCAGTTCTAAGGGGGTATCTAATGGGGCACCCAACAGCTCATTGAAGATATTGCACAAAGTCCCATCTAATTCTCCTTGCAGGATTGACTCGGGCAGACCTCTAATGCGTATATTGTTTCTGCGACCCCTATTCTCGGCGTCGTCCAACATGTCTGCCAAATATCCTAACTGAAAGGAATGTGTAGCCAAAAGCTTCTTGGGACCCCTGTCTATCTGCTACGTCTGTTATTTGTCGCTCCGCCGCTGCAACTTTCGCCCCCATGGAGAGCACTTCCTTCTTAATATGTGCCACTTCTGCCTTGTATGTAGATTCAAGACGAGAGACATAGTTTTCCATGTCGTCTCTGGTAGGTATGGAGGTGACTTTAGCATATAAGTCCCGCAGTGCCGATGGAGCAAAGGCCTCTTCCTCAGGAGCACTAATGACATGTGGCTCCAGTATTTCAGGGTTCTCGGGAGAAGCGGGGAATAGGGATGGAGAAGAGGAATTGGAGCTGTGCTGTAGTGGCCCTGGTGAGCTACCCCATTCCCCATCTCCCCACTCACTTGATGGCGCAGCAGCTATGGTGGTTTCCCGCACAGGAGATTCCGGACCGCATGGCGGCGGCAACTGCGAACTCGGCTCAGGTGGCCTCTCCATGATGGTGGCTGTAGGTAAGTCGGCTGGCATCAGCTTCCGAGTAGGGCTACCGGCTCTCGGAGAAGGGGGGTCGCCGAAATCTACGGCCGGTATGTCTGAGAGGTGCAGGGACAAGCGCGGCTCACCTTCCCGGGCCTTCCCTGAAGATGGCGGTTGGGAAGCGCGCTGAGATCCAGGCATTAAAAACTTGTCAATACGCTGTGCAGGCGTTCCATCCAGCTGACTCAAGGGAGCCTGAAGATTCTTTTTCTTTCTAGCCCCCATCCTGATCGATTGTTTGCTATCGGGGGTAGTAAAATAGGTCTCTAGCAGGTTCAGGGTACGGAGCTGATGTGAAGTGCGTCTCTACTCCTCCATAGCCAGGCCACGCCATCTTCCTCTGCTTTTTTTATCACTGCCTAGTACCATTTGCACTCTGTGACAAAATCCACATGTGATATGCAGATTTTGCCTCTTCTGTAGTTGTGGAAACCAGCGTGAAAACTGGCATAAAATACACTGTCAAGACTGTACAGTAAATTATGTTAATAAGTTACCTATAACAATATAGACATTAGTATTAATAATTAGAGATGAGCGAGTAGTGAAATATTCGAAAGTTCGAAATTCGATTCGAATAGACCGCGAAATTCGACTATTCGACCGAATATCGAATCCCATTAAAGTCTATGGGAAAAAAATGCTCGCCACTTGGAAATCTCAATTCGACCACTTGGAGGTCACCAAGTCCACCCTGAAACCTCAGAAAAGGATGCCAACACTGCTGGAATGCAACTGGGACAGCAGGGGAAGCATGTCTGGGTGCATATAACGCGCCCAAGTCGCACTATTACGCCACTATCACAGCCTCTCAACAATACACTCCATACACAATATAACTTCTATGTAAAGTGAGACAATACAAGGAAACCTTCTTTCCTCTACATTGCCATGGACCCCAAGCCAAACTAGACAAAAAAGAAGATGAAATTCTGCACCCCTTAAAATCACGTTGCCTATGACAACCACAGATGGCATAGGCAAGGGGGAAAGCAAATAGACCCCACCCCTAATTGTCATTGTGTGTGTGTGTGAGATGTGGTCAGACATGTCTTCTTTAAAATGTAAAAACAACTCAAACACATGCAGAAGCCTTAAAATGCCCAAATTGTTGGCGCTTGAGATGTCAGTGACCCGACCTGGCCCAGTGTCATGTCTAGCAGGTAAAGCAGTGGGGATGTTGAGGGATGCGTAGGACCGCAAAAGGCAGGAAGAGGCCGTGGGCTGGCCAGAGGCTCATGGAAAATTTTGTGGAGGCCCAAGAGGTGAGACGTCTTAAAAATTGTGTGGAGGCTAAAGAGGTGAGACCTCTTAAAAATTATGTGGAGGCCCAAGAGCTGAGACCTCTTAAAAATTATGTGGAGGCCCAAGAGGTGAGACCTCTTAAAAATTATGTGGAGGCCCAAGAGGTGAGACGTCTTAAAAATTGTGTGGAGGCTAAAGAGGTGAGACCTCTTAAAAATTATGTGGAGGCCCAAGAGGTGAGACCTCTTAAAAATTATGTGGAGGCCCAAGAGGTGACACCTCTTAAACATTTTGTGGAGGCCCAAGAGGTGACACCTCTTAAAAATTATGTGGAGGCCCAAGAGGTGAGACCTCTTAAAGATTTTGTGGAGGCCCAAGAGGTGACACCTCTTAAAAATTATGTGGAGGCCCAAGAGGTGAGACCTCTTAAAGATTTTGTGGAGGCCCAAGAGGTGAGACCTGTTAAAAATTATGTGGAGGCCCAAGAGGTGAGACCTCTTAAAGATTTTGTGGAGGCCCAAGAGATGAGACCTCTTAAAAATTATGTGGAGGCCCAAGAGGTGAGACCTGTTAAAAATTATGTGGAGGCCCAAGAGGTGAGACCTCTTAAAGATTTTGTGGAGGCCCAAGAGGTGAGACCTGTTAAAAATTATGTGGAGGCCCAAGAGGTGAGACGGGTTAAAAATTATGTGGAGGCCCAAGAGGTGAGACCTCTTAAAGATTTTGCGGAGGCCCAAGAGGTGAGACCTCTTAAAATTATGTGGAGGCCCAAGAGGTGAGACCTCTTAAAGATTTTGTGGAGGCCCAAGAGGTGACACCTCTTAAAAATTATGTGGAGGCCCAAGAGGTGAGACCTCTTAAAGATTTTGTGGAGGCCCAAGAGGTGAGACCTCTTAAAAATTATGTGGAGGCCCAAGAGGTGAGACCTCCTAAAGATTTTGTGGAGGCCCAAGAGGTGACACCTCTTAAAAATTATGTGGAGGCCCAAGAGGTGAGACCTCTTTAAGATTTTGTGGAGGCCCAAGAGGTGAGACGTATTAAAAATTATGTGGAGGCCCAAGAGGTGAGACCTGTTAAAATTATGTGGAGGCCCAAGAGGTGAGACCTCTTAAAGATTTTGTGGAGGCCCAAGAGGTGAGATGGGTTAAAAATTATGTGGAGGCCCAAGAGGTGAGACGTATTAAAAATTATGTGGAGGCCCAAGAGGTGAGACGTGTTAACAATTATGTGGAGGCCCAAGAGGTGAGACGTATTAAAAATTATGTGGAGGCCCAAGAGGTGAGACGTGTTAACAATTATGTGGAGGCCCAAGAGGTGAGACCTGTTAAAAATTATGTGGAGTCCCAAGAGGTGAGACCTCTTAAAGATTTTGTGGAGGCCCAAGAGGTGAGACCTCTTAAAGATTTTGTGGAGGCCCAAGAGGTGAGACCTGTTAAAAATTATGTGGAGGCCCAAGAGGTGAGACCTGTTAAAAATTATGTGGAGGCCCAAGAGGTGAGATGGTTAAAATTATGTGGAGGCCCAAGAGGTGAGACGTATTAAAAATTATGTGGAGGCCAAGAGGTGAGACGTATTAAAAATTATGTGGAGGCCCAAGAGGTGAGACGTGTTAACAATTTGTGGAGGCCCAAGAGGTGAGACCTGTTAAAAAATTATGTGGGAGTCCCAAGAGGTGAGACCTCTTAAAGATTTTGTGGAGGCCCAAGAGGTGAGACCTGTTAAAAATTATATGGAGGCCCAAGAGGTGAGACCTCTTAAACATTTTGTGGAGGCCCAAGAGGTGAGACCTGTTAAAAATTATGTGGAGGCCCAAGAGGTGAGACCTCTTAAACATTTTGTGCAGGCCCAAGAGGTGAGACCTCTTAAACATTTTGTGCAGGCCCAAGAGGTGAGACCTCTTAAAAATTATGTGGAGGCCCAAAGAGGTGAGACCTGTTAAAAATTATATGGAGGCCCAAGAGGTGAGACCTCTTAAACATTTTGTGGAGGCCCAAGAGGTGAGCCATAAATATATAAATTTTTCTTATTTACGGAGCAATTCTACGGCGGTTAAGGAGGAGGAGGAGGAGGTGGAGGAGGAAATGGCACTTCATACAGATGGCACTTCACTTTTGGCTGCTTTCCACGGTTGGAGAAGCAAAGTCCGGGTCAATCCACTTGCTGTTCATTTTGATTAGCGTCAGCCGGCACTGTCGGTTGACAGGCGGCTGCGCTTATCGGTTATAATGCCCCCGGCTGCGCTGAACACCCTTTCTGATAGCACGCTGGCGGCAGGGCAGGCAAGCACCTCCAAGGCGTACAGGGACAGTTCCAGCCACGTGTCCAACTTGGAGACCCAGTAAGTGTAGGACGCCGAGGGATCGGGGAGGACAGGGTTACGGTCTGCCAGGTACTCCCGCAACATCCGCCGATACTTGTCCCTCCTGCTGATAGCGGGCCCCGCAGTGATGGAAGTTGCACGAGGGGGTGCCATGAACGTGTCCCACACCTTGGAGAGTGTTCCCCTGGTGGCTGTGGGCCTGATTGATGTTGTGGGACTCTGGGAGACCCTCTCCTCTCTGCCGCCAGCGATGGTGGGTGGGAAAATCTCCATCATGTTCTGCACGAGTTCCCTCTGGTATTCCAGCAATCGATTCGTCCTCTCCTCTACCGGAATAAAAGAGGAGACGTTATCTTTATACCGGGGGTCCAGGAGTGCGAAGACCCAGTACAGTTTGTTCTCCACTATACGGACAACACGTGTGTCCCGGGAAAAGCAGCCCAGCATGAAGTCAGCCATGTGTGCCAGACTCTGAATAGGCATGACGTCACTGCCCCACCAGAAGGATCACTTGCCATTTCCTCCTCTTCGTCTTCCGCCTTCTCTCCGCCCCATCCGCGCTGAACCAATGGGACGCACACAGCCTGACTGCTACCCTCGCCGCCAGCATCCTCCTCCTCTTCCACAGCCACCTCCACGTCGTTCCTCCTCCTCATCCTCCTCCTCCTGCAACTGCCACCGTGAAGCAGACAAAAGTGTGGTTCTGACTGTGTAGCTCCGTTGCGTCTCCTCCTACCCCCGTCTCCTCTGCGTGCAATGCGTTCTCCCTTATTGCGATGAGCGATTCTTTAAGGACGCATAGGAGCGGGATGGTTACGCTCACTATAGCGTCCTCGCTGCTGACCTTCTTGGTGGACTCCTCAAAGATACGCAGTACATCGCATATGTCTGCCATCCATGGCCACTCGTGGTTGGCAAACTGAGGAAGCTGAGTTGGAGGCACGCGTGGATTCATAATCTGGTACTCCATCAATGCTCTCTGCTGCTCACACACCCTGGCCAACATGGAATAGGTGGAATTCCAGCGAGTCGGCAGGTCGCACAACAGCCGATGTTCAGGCAAATGGGAGGCGTTGCTGGAGTTTTTTTAAAACTAGCAGCAGCTACAGTTGACTTCCGAAAGTGAGCGCACAAGCGCCGCACTTTCACCAGTAGCTCTGCCAGGTTGGGGTAAGTCTTTAGAAATTTTTGGACTACCAGATTAAAAA
>ONZH01000413.1:0-24733 GCA_900303285.1 Rhinella marina
CCACTCCGCAGCCAATAGGGATTGAAAAAATGAAGGTAAAAATCAATTTCTGTCAGCTGAATTGACTTTCCCTCTGCAACGACACACAGAAACATTAAATGGAATAGATTAAATATACCCGCGCAAAGCAATGTTTTCTTCCACTGCTACCCATTGTGTTTCCTCAAATTACCATGGCATTAACCTATAATTCAGGCCACCTGAAATGAAGGACTTAACCCCCCCCCCCCGTGTCCCATTAAACCACACCCCCTCCCACTCCGCAGCCAATAGGGATTGAAAAAATGAAGGTAAAAATCAATTTCTGTCAGCTGCATTGACTTTCTCTCTGCAACGACACACAGAAACATTAAATGAAATAGATGAAATATACCCAGGCGAAGCCGGGTCTTTCTGCTAGTAAGGTATAAAGGAAAGATCCGCACCTGTTCTGTGATGTTCCAGAACTGTCCGAGTATTAGCTAATACAATTCAGAGACAAGAATCTGGATATTACATAATAGTTTTTAAAGCACAATATAAACGTGCAGCCTATACAATTTTCTAGATATGCCATTCCATATAGGGAAGTGATTCTAAATAAAATACATATACATTTCAAGAGGTGCCTCTAGTATTCACTTTGCTTGCTTAGACAGCACTACTACAACTACAATAGTCACCAATGCGACCCAAAAGCGCACGACTGATATTTCTTGTCTGGTGCCTTGCTGAGACATGTAACTAAGGCCAGTTTCAGATGGGTGATGCTTCCATCTGAGTGCTGTCCACGGAGCTATTTAACCCCTTCCAGACACAGCCACTTTTCAACTTACTGACATAGCCTAATTTTGCAATTCTGAAGTATTAATATAATATTATATAGTAATAGCTTTGGAATGCTTTTTACTTATTCAAGCGATTCTGAGACTGTTTATTCATGACACACTGTACTTCACATTAACCTTTAGACTCCCAGCGCCGTACATGTACGGCACTGGAAGCCGGAACAAAAGTCCCAGCGCCGTACATGTACGGCGCTCTGATCGGGCGGGCGCAGGAGCTGTGCTCACCCGATCAGCTGCAGGGGTCTGGCAGTGGCCGATAGCCGGACCCCTGCTGTATGCACCAGCATCGGTGAAAACACCGATGCCGGTGCATTAACCCTCACACTGCCACGGTCAGCACTGACCGCGGCATGTGCGATGTCGGCGCTGGGAGCGAGAGCCCATCGGGTCCCCGCGCTGCTGTGACGGGGACCCGATGGCAGGGAAGGCAGCCCTTCTTCTATGGAAGCCTGTGAGATCCAGCCCCCTGGATCTCACAGGCAAGAAGCTGTAAGTGTATTACACTGTGTAATACACTTACAGCCAATGCATTACAATACAGAAGTATTGTAATGCATTGTGCAGGGGATCAGACCCACAAAAGTTGAAGTCCCAGACTGGGACAAAAAAATAAAGTAAAAAAAGAAATTAAAAAAATAAAGTTTAATTAAAAAAAAAAAAAGTTTCAAGTAAAAAAAAAAGCGTTTTCCCCAAATAAAGTTTAAAAAAATTGTAAAAAATAGGGAAAAAAAGAAAAGCAGGCATATTATATATCGCCGCGTCCGGCTCTATAAAAATATCACATGACCCACCCCGCTAGGTAAACGCCGTAAAAAATAAAAAATAAAAACAATGCAAAAAAAGCCATTTTCTGATCACCTTGCCTCACAAAAAGTGTAATACCAAGCGATCAAAAAGACGTATTAATCCCAAAATGGTACCAATCAAACCGTCATCTCGTATCGCAAAAAATGAGACCCTACCTGAGACAATCGCCCAAAAACTAAAAAAAATATGGCTCTCAGAAAATGGCAACACAAAAAATTTTTTATTCTGTTCAAAAATGCATCTAATGTGTAAAACTTAACAAAAATAAAAATGTTAGACATATTGGGTATCACCGCGTCCGTAACAACCTGCTCTATAAAAATATTACATGAGATAGCCCCCCATGCTGTAAAAAAAATTTTTTAAAAACTATGTCAAAACAGCTATTTTTTTCACCTTGACTCACAAAAAGTGTAATAGCAGGAGATCAAAAAGTCTTATGTACCCCAAAATGGTACCAATGAAAACGTCACCTCATCCCGCAAAAAATGAGCCCCCACATAAGACAATAACTCAAAAAAATAAAAATCAATGGCTCCCGCAAACCAATCCATCAAAATCTGTGTTGTAAAATCCATATGGTGCTCCTTCTGAGTCCTGCCATGTGCCCCCACAGCAGTTTACCACACACATGGGGTGTTGCCGTATTCAGGAGAAAATGGGTAACAAATTATGGGGTGCTTTTTTCCTGTTACCCCTTGTGAAAATGAAAAATTTGGGGCTAAAGCAACATTTTATTGGAAGAAATGAAACTTTCATTTTCACAGCCAAGTGTTTCCAAATTCTGTAATTTCCGTTAAAGGGGGTCAAAGTGGCCAGTACCCCCCTTAATATATTCTTTAAAGGGTGTAGTTTCCAAAATGGGGTCTCTTTTTGAGGGTTTCCACTAGGGCTGGGCGATTAATCGAATTAATTCGATTAATTCGCCAATTGCAAGCCTCACGATTTTATTTTTTAGGCGCCCGACATATAAAATAAAAAAAATTTCTCACTTGTCCTCGGTGTCCGGCGCTCCTCTTCATTTCCGGGGCTGCGCTGCACTGTCCTGACCGCGTACAGCGTCAGGACGTAGTGTGCGCACTCTGACCTGACTCTGCACGCAGTCAGATGGCAGTGCAGCGCCGGGAGAAGAAGAGGGGCGCCGGACACGGAGCAGAGCCGCGGCGCAGGACAGGTAAGTGATTTTTTTTTTAATTATTATTATGATGGTGGCTGATCGGAGGTCTGAAAGGGGGAACTTTCAGCTGCTCTGAGGTCTGGAGGGGGCACTTTAGGCTGCTCTGAGGTCTGGAGGGGGCACTTTGGGCTGCTCTGAGGTCTGGAGGGAGCACTTTGGGTGCTCTGAGGTCTGAAGGGGGCCCTTTGGGCTGCTCTGAGGTCTGGAGGGGGCACTTTGGGCTGCTCTGAGGTCTGAAGGGGGCACTTTCGGCTGCTCTGAGGTCTGGAGGGGGCACTTTGGGCTGCTCTGAGATCTGGAGGGGCCCTTTGGGCTGCTCTGAGGTCTGGAGGGGGCACTTTGGGCTGCACTGAGGTCTGAAGGGGGCACTTTGAGCTGCTCTAAGGTCTGAAGGGGGCACTTTGGGCTGCTCTGAGGTCTGGACGGGGCACTTTGGGCTGCTCTGAGGTCTGAAGGGGGCACTTTGGGCTGCTCTGAGGTCTGAAGGGGGCACTTTGGGCTGATCTGAGGTCTGAAGGGGGCACTTTGGGCTGCTATGAGGTCTGAAGGGGGCACTTTGGGCTAATCTGAGGTCTGATGGGGCACAGTGGGCTAATCTGAGGTCTGATGGGGCACAGTGGGCTAATCTGAGGTCTGATGGGGGCACAGTGGGCTGATGTGGGGTCTGATGGGGCACAATGGGCTGATGTGGGGTCTGATGGGGCACAATGGGCTGATCTGAGGTCTGATGGGGGCATACTGAGCTGATGTGGGGTCTGATGGGGCACAATGGGCTGATGTGGGGTCTGATGGGGCACAATGGGCTGATGTGGGGTCTGATGGGGCACAATGGGCTGATGTGGGGTCTGATGGGGCATAATGGGCTGATGTGGGGTCTGATGGGGCATAATGGGCTGATCTGAGCTCTGATAGGGGCACAGTGGGCTGATCTGAGGTCAGATGGGGGCACAGTGGGCTGATCTGAGGTCTGATGAGGGCACAGTGGGCTGATCTGAGGTCTGATGGGGGCACAGTGGGCTGATCTGAGGTCTGATGGGGGCACAGTGGGCTGATCTGAGGTCTGATGGGGGCACAGTGGGCTGATCTGAGGTCTGATGGGGGCACAGTGGGCTGATCTGAGGTCTGATGGGGGCACAGTGGGCTGATCTGAGGTCTGATGGGGGCACAGTGGGCTGATCTGAGGTCTGATGAGGGCACAGTGGGCTGATCTGAGGTCTGATGAGGGAACAGTGGGCTGATCTGAGGTCTGATGGGGGCACAGTAGGCTGATCTGAGGTCTGATGGGGGTATAGTGGGCTGATGTGAGGTCTGTTGGGGCCACAGTAGGCTTTTTTAATTTATTTTTTTATATTTTTAGTAACATAAGAAAAACGAGATTTAAATCGTGAATCGTCCAAAATTTAAAAAATCGAGATTTTTTTTTTTGGCCATATCGCCCAGCTCTAGTTTCCACTGTAGGGGGAACGTCAGGGTCTCTCAATTACAAAATGGTGCCTAAAAACCATTCTAGCAAAATCTGCCTCCAAAATCCATATGGCACTCCTTTCCTTCTGCCACAAACCCATAGAGACGTTTACCACCACATATGGGGTATTTCTGCAAACTGCAGAATCAGAGTAATGTATATTGAAGTTTAGTTTGCTGTTACCCCTTGCTGTGTTGCAAGAAAAAAATTATTAACGTGAATAATCTACCAAAAAATTGAAATTTTGAAATTTAACCTCCATTTTCCTTTAATTCTTGTGGAACACCTAAAGGGTTAATAAAGTTTGTAACATCAGTTTTTTTTATAATTTGAGGGATGTAGTTTCTAAAATGGGGTCATTTATTAGTGTTTTCCATTAGGTAAGCCTCCCAAAATCACTTTATAACTGAATTGGTGCTCAAAAAAATGGTTTTGGAAATTTTGATGAAAATTTGAAAAATGGCTTCTAAACTTCTAAGGTTTCTCACGTCCAAAAAAAGTAAAATTACATTTATAAAATGATGCCAACATAAAGTATACATATGGGGAATGTAAAATAATAACTATTTTTGGAGGTATTACTATGTATTTTGAAAGTAGAGAAATTGAAATTTGCAAATTTTTCCAAATTTTTGCTAAATTTGGTATTTTTTTATAAATAAAAATGAAATATTTTGCCACAAATTTACTACTGTCGTGAAGCACAATATGTGACGAGAAAGCAATCTTAGAATGGCCTGGATAAGTAAAAGCGTTCTAAAGTTATTACCACATAAAGTGACACATGTCAGATTTGCAAAAATCGGCCTGGGATTTAAGGTGAAAAGTGGCTCGGTACCCAAAATTTAGAGAAAATGTAACATTTCTCTGCTTTTAAGACAGATAGTGATATCTCACAAAATAGTTATTAAGGTGTTTTTTGCTTTATAAGATGCACTCCCCCCCCAAAGGTGAAAATGTCAGTGCATATTATAAAGAGAATACTGATGAGCGCTTCCATCATGGAAGCGTTCATTATTATGCAGGAGGTGCAGGGAGCAGTGAGCGTAGTGCTGAAAGTGCTAGCTGTACTCACTGCTCCCTGGTCTTCTTCCAGGCCCCATACTGTGTATAGCATTAGGACATAGTGCTCATAGGCGTACATTATGACCTGACCTGTGTGTCATCACGTCACAGTGCAGCATGGGACCCCGAATATTAAAAATTAAATGTGGTAATCACAATCACAAGTGGTAATTGGAAAAAATGCACCCCAACATTTGTTACATAATTTTTCCCTCTATGTGGTTGTAAACTGCTGTTTGGCCACACTGCAGAGCTCAGAAGGGAAAGAACATCATGTGCATTTGAGGCTCAACATGATGATTTACACAGTTATGCCTAATTCACACATCAGTGTTCAGTCAGTGATTTTCATCAGGGATTTTGAGCCAAAACCAGGTGCGGTTCTAAACACAGAAAAGGTGCAGATTAGAGTTGAGCGAACGTGCTCGTAACGAGCACTGTACTGCTCGGATCCCCTGCGCTTGCATGGCCGCAGCCATCCAGTTCCGTCCTCCTCACCCGACTGCAAGTCAGTGGGGATGGTTCCGTTTGGTATGACACACTCGTGTGTCGTACCAAATGGATCCGCCCCCATTGACTTACAGTCAGGTGAGGACAGATGCGGATGCCTGCGGCCATGCAAGCGCAGGGGATCCGAGCAGTACAGTGCTCGTTACGAGCACGTTCGCTCAACTCTAGTGCAGATCTTTCCCTTATACCTTATGTCTGTGGACGCTCCACACCTGGTTTTGGCTCACAATCACTGATGGAAATCACTGAGCAAAACACTCACTTGTGAATGAAGCTTTATGCTGGCGGCATGTGTCTGCTCAGGGCCGGCCTTTGGGGTGTGCGACCCGTGCGGTTGCACAGGGCGCTTCACTCCCGGCCACTTAAGGGGGCGCCCTGCCAGAGCGCCCCCTTAATGGCCCGGCCGTGCCCTGCAAGTGCCACACAGTTGGGGGTGGCGGTGGGGCAGAGGGAGATGAGCGCTTCCATTGTGGAAGCGCTCATCTCCATAGTCTGCCTTTGGAGATGCGGGGCAGGGGAGGGAGAGGCGTCTCCCCTGCCCGTTCCTCTGATAGGCTGCAGGCCCTAGGCCAGCAGAGGCCAGCTCAGGCAGCGCGATGACGTCATCGCGCCGCCTGAGCCGTACAGCGCGGGACACAGGCCGGAAGAGGCCTGCATCGCATCGCTGCCGGCTCCATGGAGGTAAGTGTTTATTTTTTTTTATGGGGGCATTTTTATTGGCACATGGGGGCATTTTACTGGCACATGGGGGCACTGGGGGCATTTTTACTGGCACATGGGGGCACTGGGGGCATTTTACTGGCACTGGGGGCATTTTACTGGCACAAGGGTGGCACTGGGGGCATTTTTATTGGCACATGGGAGCATTTTACTGGCACATGGGAGCATTTTACTGGCACTGGGGCATTTTTACTGACACATGGGGCATTTTTACTGGCACATGGGGGCATTTTTACTGGCACATGGGGGCATTTTACTGGCACTGGGGGCATTTTACTGGCACTGGGGGCATTTTTACTGGCACAAGGGGGCACTGGGGGCATTTTTATTGGCACATGGGAGCATTTTACTGGCACATAGTGGCATTTTACTGGCACATGGGGGTATTGTGGGCATTGTTACTGGCACATGCGGGCACTGGGGGCATTTTTACTGGCACTGGGGGCATTTTACTGGCACTGGGGCATTTTTACTGGCACATGGGGGCACTGGGGGCATTTTACTGGCACTGGGGGCATTTTACTGGCACTGGGGTACTTTACTGGCACTGGGGGCATTGTTACTGGCACATGGGGGCACTGGGGGCCCTAGGCCAGCAGAGGCCAGCTCAGGCAGCGCGATGACGTCATCGCGCCGCCTGAGCCGTACAGCGCGGGACACAGGCCGGAAGAGGCCTGCATCGCATCGCTGCCGGCTCCATGGAGGTAAGTAAGTGTTTATTTTTTTTTATGGGGGCATTTTTATTGGCACATGGGGGCATTTTACTGGCACATGGGGGCACTGGGGGCATTTTTACTGGCACATGGGGGCACTGGGGGCATTTTACTGGCACTGGGGGCATTTTACTGGCACAAGGGTGGCACTGGGGGCATTTTTATTGGCACATGGGAGCATTTTACTGGCACATGGGAGCATTTTACTGGCACTGGGCATTTTTACTGACACATGGGGCATTTTTACTGGCACATGGGGGCATTTTTACTGGCACATGGGGGCATTTTACTGGCACTGGGGCATTTTACTGGCACTGGGGGCATTTTTACTGGCACAAGGGGGCACTGGGGGCATTTTTATTGGCACATGGGAGCATTTTACTGGCACATAGTGGCATTTTACTGGCACATGGGGGTATTGTGGGCATTGTTACTGGCACATGCGGGCACTGGGGGCATTTTTACTGGCACTGGGGGCATTTTACTGGCACTGGGGCATTTTTACTGGCACATGGGGGCACTGGGGGCATTTTACTGGCACTGGGGGCATTTTACTGGCACTGGGGGCACTTTACTGGCACTGGGGCATTGTTACTGGCACCTGGGGGCCCTAGGCCAGCAGAGGCCAGCTCAGGCAGCGCGATGACGTCATCGCGCCGCCTGAGCCGTACAGCGCGGGACACAGGCCGGAAGAGGCCTGCATCGCATTGCTGCCGGCTCCATGGAGGTAAGTAAGTGTTTATTTTTTTTTATGGGGGCATTTTTATTGGCACATGGGGGCATTTTACTGGCACATGGGGGCACTGGGGGCATTTTTACTGGCACATGGGGGCACTGGGGGCATTTTACTGGCACTGGGGGCATTTTACTGGCACAAGGGGGGCACTGGGGGCATTTTTATTGGCACATGGGAGCATTTTACTGGCACATGGGAGCATTTTACTGGCACTGGGGCATTTTTACTGACACATGGGGCATTTTTACTGGCACATGGGGGCATTTTTTACTGGCACATGGGGGCATTTTACTGGCACTGGGGGCATTTTACTGGCACTGGGGGCATTTTTACTGGCACAAGGGGGCACTGGGGGCATTTTTATTGGCACATGGGAGCATTTTACTGGCACATAGTGGCATTTTACTGGCACATGGGGGTATTGTGGGCATTGTTACTGGCACATGCGGGCACTGGGGGCATTTTTACTGGCACTGGGGGCATTTTACTGGCACTGGGGCATTGTACCGGCACATGGGGGCACTGGGGGCATTTTACTGGCACTGGGGGCATTTTACTGGCACTGGGGGCACTTTACTGGCACTGGGGGCATTGTTACTGGCACATGGGGGCACTGGGGCATTTTTACTGGCACTGGGGGCATTGTTACTGGCACATGGGGGCACTGGGGGCATTTTTACTGGCACTGGGGGCATTTTTACTGGCACATGGGGGCACTGGGGGCATTTTTCTGGCACATGGGGGCACTGGGGGCATTTCTTACTGGCACATGGGGGCACTGAGGCATTTCTTACTGGCACATAATTTGGGGGGCATCTATGGGGGTGGGACACTTTTTACTGGCACATGATTTTGGGGGGGAATCAATGGGGGGAACTTCTGGCACATTATTGGGGGGCACTTCTTACTGGCACATTGGAAGCATTATTACTTCTGGGGCACAGTGGGGACATTAGTACTGTTGGGGGCACTATTACTAACAAGTGCACTCTGGCAGAGAATTATTAGTTGGGACTTTGGGGAGAACTATTACTGTGGGGGCACCCTGGCACAGTATCAGCGCAGTTATTTCTGGGGAGCGTTATGTTTACTATATTACTGGGCGCACCATTACGGAACACTATTTGCTGGGCGCAGTTATTTTAGGACACTGTGTAAACTAAGATTTTTTTTGTCAAACTGCAGAGATGAGAAATGGCTGAAAAATGGCGTCTGGTCTGAAAGGAGAAGATGAGGAAAGAGAAGATCTATATTAGAGGAGACGTCACTGGATGTATGAGGTATGTGCGCTATATTAGGTTACATTTCAATATAGAAAGCTATAAATACAGTGCAGAGATATATAGTGTGATATAGAACAGTATATAGCTATAAATATATATATATATATATATATATATATATATATATATATATATACTGTCTTACTCTACCTACCTATATCACTCTATATATCTCTGCACTGTATTTATAGCTCTATACTGTATGACGTTAGTACTGTCACTCGGGGGGGGGGGGGGGGGCGCCGAGAGAAAGTTTCGCACAGGGCGCCATCTACCCTAAGGCCGGCCCTGTGTCTGCTATCCTGCTTTCCCAAGCAGGCGTCACTCTACTCACCCTATGTGAATTGAGACTAATGCAGTGAACTTCCTTACAGCACTGATAGAGTTAATCCTTTCCTCTTGCTCCCTGTCCAGTTGCTAAATAAGAGGCTGATGTGCGCTGCGCTGTGGATCCTATTCTTTGCATGAGCTTGAGGTTTTTTAGTCTCTAGTAACCAGCGAAGGTGTGATCTTTTGTCTGACTACCCGTGTATTGTACCTTGCCTGTCTACTGATTCTGCTCCTTGCTGCCTGCCCTAACCTTGTATCTGCTACCAGTACTAGGCACATACTCAGCCTGCCCTGGCCTTGGAATTGCTATTAGCAATATGAACATACTCATAATGCCCTCACCTTGGACTATGTTCAGACTACAGTTTAGCTGGAGTCCTTGGTGCTTCGCACCAATGTCTCTGACCTCCGTAGGTCAGTAGTCACCTACATCAGAACTAATCCAGGAGGTAGTGGCCTTGTTGGTCCCCTGTGGCGAAGTCCAGATTCTGGTACAGGGGTTAAAGGGTGAATACCAAGGAAATGCCAAGACAATGCCCTTAGGTTTAGCCCAAAGTCAAACTGGTTAGTTGGAACAGTGGGTCCACACCCACTTTCCATTACATACGCATCTGGTGCTCACAACTGTAGAGGCTGTGGAGTGAAATAATAAAGGGAAGCCTAGAGAAGTGACCCCATTTTGGAAACTACACCTTTCATCCCTATGACCCCACAGGTGTTTGGCAACAATGCACAACAGAACAGGTGAAAACTGAAATGTTTCCACAGATTTCAGTGCCTAATATGCTGTGTCCAGTGTGTGCCAGTATGAAAAGCAAGCCCTCTTATTTTTATGCTGTGTTACCTGGTTTTAGAAACACCCAAGATGTATGAGTGGGATCAGGAGTGAGCTTTTTGAAGCCCAAAGTGGTCATTTAGACTGCATGTATTGTCAATTGTAGAGGCCCTGGGGTGAAACAATAAATGGAACCCCTACTAGGGTTGTCACGATACCAAAATTTAGATTCGATTTCGATACCAAGAAAAAGTTTTGCAATACTCGATACCATTCGATACCACGCCGAAAAAATAAAACACCCAAAAATCTGTGTGCCCCCATCAGACCTCAGATCAGCCCACTGTGCCCCCATCAGACCTCAGATCAGCCCACTGTGCCCCCATCAGACCTCAGATCAGCCCACTGTGCCCCCATCAAACTTCAGATCAGCCCACTGTGCCCCCATCAGACCTCAGATCAGCCCACTGTGCCCCCATCAGACCTCAGATCAGCCCACTGTGCCCCCATCAGACCTCAGATCAGCCCACTGTGCCCCATCAGACCTCAGATCAGCCCACTGTGCCCCATCAGACCTCAGATCAGCCCACTGTGCCCCATCAGACCTCAGATCAGCCCACTGTGCCCCCATCAGACCTCAGATCAGCCCACTCTGCCCCCATCGACCTCAGATCAGCCCACTCTGCCCCCATCAGAATAAAATAAAAAAACTCTCTTACCTCTCCTGCGCCACGGCTCCGCTCCGGGTCCGGCGCTCCTCTGTCTTCTCCTCCCGGCGCTACACTGTCACCTGACTGCGTGCAGCGTCAGGTCAGAGTGCGCGCACTACGTCCTGATGCTGTACGCGGTCAGGACAGTGCAGCGCGGGCAGAGAAGACAGAGCAGCGCCGGACCTGGAGCGGAGCCGTGGCACAGGAGAGGTAAGAGTTTTTTTATTGTATCCGCCAGGAAAAGTATCGCAAAAGAGCAAATCCTGGCACCGAATCGATACTGGTATAAAAGTATCGATTCAGTATCGAAATATGGATACCCGCGACAGCCCTAACCCCTACCCCATTTTGCAAACTTTGCTTCTCAAAGTATAAAGGGGTGGAATGAGTATTTTGACGCTGCCGTTATTTTGCAGAAATGAATGCACAATGGACCATGCAAAATGAAAATGACAATTTTTTCACAGATATGTCATACATCAATGTACAATATGCTGTGTCCAGCTGGTGCCATCTGAGACTCAAACTTCACTTCTTGAATTCAAAGGCAGATTCCACTGGTTACAGAAATGCCATAAAGGTGGACGTAAGATGCTGAGAAGGGATCGAGCGTCATTTGAAGTGCGGACTTTTGAATGGTTTTCGTGAGCTACTTGACATTTGCAGAGACCCTGACGTACTTGTATAGTGGAAACCCTCAATAAGTGACCCCATTGTAGAAACTACACCCCTCAAGTTACTTATCAAGGAGTTGAGTGAGCATTTTATCACCAGAGGTAATTTGCAGAAATAATTAGGTGACTGTGCAAAATGAAAACTGCAGTTTTTCCACAGATATGGCATTCCAGTCCCGAATATGCTGTGCCCAGCTTGTGTCATCTGAGGCACACCACACCCCTTAAATCATTAGATGGATTCTACTCATTACAAAAGTGCCATAAATGTGGTGTCACAAGGGTGTCACGACATATCGCTGACCCTGTTGTGCCTGGGGTCAGAAGGTCTCAGAGGTTGGCTACTCGATCGGTTTCAAGAGATCACTCCATGACCTAGTGGTGGGAATGGATTCCGGTCCAGGTTTTCCTGCTTAGGTTTGCAATCCTTTTTGTCCCATTTATGAATCTGTAGTTTTTCCTTTCAGCAGTTCTCTGTCAGCCACTACCAGCTACTATATATTCTCCATTTCTGCTTCCCTTGTTGCCAGATATAGACCTTCTTTCCAGATCTTCTATTCTGACCTCCGGTGGAGTTGCTGTGGAGGTGTTGGAAATGGTGCTAGCTGTTGGATCTCCAGTTCACTCCTGTTGTTATGTCTTGTTTTTTGTTTCCCTTCGTGGATTGTTTGTGTTGTTTGTCAGTTCCCTGTTGTTACCCTAGGTGTCAGTGGTGAAGACTAGTGCTCCCACTGCCCTATTCACAACCTAGAGCTCATTTCAGGGTAAGCCAGGGACAAGGCACATGATCGGCGTATGGGTTAGCAGTCCGTCTAGAGACATCAAGGCAGCCAGGTGCCAGTGCCAGGTGAGCTAGGGGTCACCACTCCTCCCTCTCCCTAGTGAAAGGGTACTCCTTTTCCATCCCCTCTGCGCCGCACATCTGTTACCTGCCATATCAGACATGATATGTGAACATAAACTGCTGTTTGTGTTCAATGTAGGGTTTAGAATAGAAAGACTAGATTTTGATGAATTGGTTTATGTGCCATGTTGCTTTCAAACAGCCTTTAGAGTACCAGCACAGCTATTTCCTGAAAACCATGTTTTTTTTTTTATTTTTCTCTTGACAGAGCCATGTGAGGGCTTTATTTTCTAATTATCATTAGTACTATTTTGGGTTTACAAGCCCATTCCAAGATCACATGGGTCTGACATCACAACCATTCAGGCGGGGATTCTGACAGAAGGGAACATGGGAAGCCTGGGAATATTGTTAGAGAATTGTGAGGGTCAATTACCATGAAACAGCCGTCTGCAGATGAGGTGCTGGCTTATTTCATATCCGAGTCATGTCTCAAGGCCTATTTATATGGCCGAACACCAGGGGCGGACTGGGAACTTAAAGTGGCCCTGGAAAAATTACTAAAAGTGGCCTCTTTTTGTAGTTGGGTCCATACTGATGGAAGGCAGGGCCAGCAATACCATATTGTAGCAGATTATACCACTCTAACAGAGCCAAATACCACAGTCCATCACATAATACTGCCAGCAGAAACAAAATACATCCCCAAAAACTTCCACTGGCTGGCTGTGAGGAGGGCTCAGACGGCCCCCTGGGCATCGGCCCACTGGGAAACTTCCCTGTAAGGTCTATGGCCAATCCGCCCCTGTCGAACACTGACTTATAGTATAGTTGCCCTATATAAGAGTAAGAGCTTGGTAAGCGCTCATTTGCATCCCTTGCTTCCCAGAATTACAGGAGCGTGTATGGCCTATAAGTCTCCTCATACCGATTAAGGCATTCTCCCCAAGGAGAGATAGTACTCCCCAAATCCTGACTTAGGCCTCTCACCCAGTTAATCCGATACTCTCTGCTCTGCGCTGATGTGGGGCAATCACCCCTGCTCTCTGCTGATGAGGTGCTGGCTTATTTACTATCTGAGTCATGTCTCAAGGCCTATTTATAGGGTTGAACATTGACTTATACGGTAGAATAGCTGCCTTACATATGGTGGCATTAGAGAAAGAGCTCATTTGCATTTAATTTCAGATTAACACAATAAAAGCACAATTGGCGCATAGAAAATGTGGTGCCAATATTCAAAAAGGGTCCATAAACAGAGCCCGGAAACTATAGGCCAGTAAGTTTTACATCTGTCGTGGGTAAACTGATTGAAGGTTTTCTAAGAGATGCTATCTTGGAGTACCTCAATGAAAAAAAGAAAATAACTCCATATCAGCATGGCTTCATGAGGGATCCGTCATGTCAAACCAATTTAATCAGTTTCTATGAGGAGGTAAGTTCTAGACTGGACCACGGCGAATCAATGGATGTCGTATATCTGGACTTCTCCAAAACATTTGACACTGTACCACATAAAAGGTTAGTATATAAAATGAGAATGCTTGGCCTGGGAGAAAATGTCTGTATGTGGGTAAGTAACTGGCTCAGTGATAGAAAACAGAGGGTGGTTATTAACGGCACATACTCAGATTGGGTCACTGTCACTAGTGGGGTACCACAGGGGTCAGTATTGGACCCTATTCTCTTCAATATATTTGTTAATGATCTTGTAGAAGGCTTGCACAGTAAAATATCAATTTTTGCAGATGACACTAAACTGTGTAAAGTAATTAACACAGAAGAGGACAGTACACTGCTACAGAGGGATCTGGATAGATTGGAGGCTTGGGCAGAGAAGTGGCAAATGAGGTTTAACACTGACAAATGTAAGGTTATGCATATGGGAAGGAATAATGCAAGTCACCAGTACATACTGAATGGTAAAATATTGGGTAACTCTGACAAGGAAAAGGACCTAGGAATTTTAGTGAACAGAAAACTAAGCTGCAGAAACCAGTGCCAGGCAGCTGCTGCCAAGGCCAATAAGATAATGGGTTGCATCAAAAGAGGCATAGATGCCCGTGTTGAGAACATAGTCCTGCCACTTTACAAATCACTAGTCAGACCACACATGGAGTACTGTGTACAGTTCTTGGCTCCTGTGAACAAGGCAGACATAGCAGAGCTGGAGAGGGTTCTGAGGAGGGCAACTAAAGTAATAACTGGAATGGGTGGACTACAGTACCCAGAAAGATTATCAAAATTAGGGTTTATTACTTTGAAAAAAGAAGACTATGTATAAGGTTTTTTAATAATAATATTAAGGTTTTTTCTGGTGATAGGTTTGTGTGAGGGCTAATTTTTTGCAGAATGAGATGATGTTTTCATTGGTACCACTTTGGCGTACAGATCACTTAATATTATGATTTTTGTGAAGCAAGGTGACCAAAAAAATGGCTGTTCTGACATGGTTCTTATTTATTTTTTCACAGAGTTCACTTGATGGGGTAGATCATGTGATATTTTTATAGCCAGTTGTTATGGACGTTGCGATAACTAATATATATACATATATTTTTTTTTCTATTTTTTACAATAGTAAATGGCTTAATGGAACACTTGGAACTTTTATTTTTTTATGTTCATAAAACACTTTTTTTATTTTTTTACTTTTTTTGTCCTGCTATGGGACTAGAATGCAGTATAATACTTGCCGTTGCCTACGTGACTGGGCCTCATAAATGTTCATAGTTGGCAGACCAGGAAGGCTTTGCAAGACTTCTGGTTGCCATACCATCGGCACTCTGTGATCGCCTCGCGGGGAGTTGATAAGTTAAAAGAGGAATCCTTTTCCCTCTGTAAACCTCTTAGATGTCGAGGTCAGCATTAATAATGGCATCTAAGGGGTTAATCCGCCTGTATCAAGGTTGGTTACAGAAGGGGCCTGGCTATTACTGATTGAGCGAAAATACCTCCTGTGCCCATCTGATAAGTGTGCCACACATGTATCGCGGAATGCAGGAACTCCTGTTACGCCGTACATGTACAGCACATGTTGGGAAGGGGTTAAATGAATCTTCACATAAGTAATTTTTCTCAAAAACCTTCGTTCCTTGCTGAGAAAATCATTGAAATTAATGGGTCTGGGAGAAAAACGGACTGCACACAGACTCCATCTATATGCGGAAAAATTATTTATTAATAAAGCGGTTGACCTCACCGATCCCTTGCCTGTCCCCTCAGTTCTCCTATTCCTGGCCCCAGCTTGGCACACCAGAAATGCCTGCATCTTGTAATTTTCATAATCTTCCAATAAATTAAAAATTAAAAAAATGCAACAAAAGCATATGTGAATCTGATTTTAAAGGGGTATGTCCAACTTAAAATGTCCACTAGGATATGCCATAACATTATGACCATGGGGGGCAAACCTTTGGGATTTCTGCCAAGCCTGAAAAAGGAGGGACCCATGAAAGAAGTCAAAGCAAATCTTAGAGATACGCCATCACATATAAAGATGTTAGTACATTACTGTGAAAGGGCATAGGATTCCAATCTAGTGGTGTATACATTGGCAGAGATGAATAACTTATGTATGTTATGTGAGGAACAGACTTACACAGAATCCTCCTCTTGAATACATTATGTCTCAGCCTCTGTCCCGTGTCCACTGTCCAGGGTCTGAGCAAGCATTTGTGTGGGTTCTTAGCGTAGGAAGGATCTTAAGATCTGGAATTTGTGACACTTGTATTGTTTGCAGTGTTCTGGACTCCTCCTATATTTTCATCCAACATCTCACATAACCCGTAGAGGACAAGGAAGTCCACAACCTGTCACATTAACTTGACAAATTTGTGAAATATCCCTCCAGTTGTTGTTCTGAGTATTTGAATATTAAAGCACATCTGTCAGCAGATTTGTACCTACGACACCGGCGGGAACTGTTACATGTGCACTTGACAGCTGAAGGCATCTGTGTTGGTCCCTTGTCCATAATCGTGAATTTATATTGTAATATATGCAAATGAGCCTCTAGGAGCAACAGGGGCATTGCCTTTACACCTAGAGGCTCAGCTCTCTCTGGAACTGCCGCACACTTTGATTGACAGGGTCAGGCAGTGTAAACGTAATCGCCAAAGGCCTCGGCAAATTGCCATTTCAATGAAGTTCAATTCTGACTTCTGACAGCAGAACCCTGACATTGATCTTAGGCTACTTTCACACTAGCGTTTTTAAATTCCGGTATTGAGTTCCGTTATAGGGGTTCAATACCGGAAAAAAACGCTTCAGTTTTGTCCCCATTCATTGTCAATGGGGACAAAACTGAGCTGAAGACAACTGAATGCTCCTGAAAGCATTCCGTTCCGTCTTCAGACCGGAGAACAAACCGCAGCATGCTGCGGTTTGCTCTCCGGTCCAGGCATCCGCACCAAAACGGATCCGGAATGACCCCCAATGCAAGTCAATGGGGACGGATCCGTTTGGTGTGGACACACCAGTAATCCGGATCTGTCCTCCATTGATTTGCAATGGGGGATCATTCCGGATCCGGCTACATACATAGATACAGACATACATACAGACATACATACATACATACATACACACATACATACTCACATACTCCAGGGACGCCGGCAGCATGTCTTCACGCGCCTCCTGCGCGCAGCTATAACGTTTCCCCACTGCGCCCAGCAGAGGGTGCTGTGGGGAATCGTCATCACTGCGCGCAGGAGGCGCGTGAAGACGTTCTGCCGGAGTCCCTGGAGTATGTGAGTATGTATGTGTGTATGTATGTATGTATGTATGTATGTCTGTGTCTTGTTCCCATGTGTGTGTTAACATGTGTGGAGCCGGAGCGCTTTAGGTGCCGGATCCGTGCTGCCGCTAGTGTGAAAGTAGCCTTAGCTCTGCCCCTGAAGGTTGGGCTAATATCGGTCACATGAACGCTGGGGGAGGCTGGCACTGGCTGATATCCAGGCTCCCGCTGTACCAACCTGGACCGGAGATAATTCTGATACTGCTGTTTAACAGCCTAGATACCACAGTCAGTAGCTACTGACTGCAGCATCTAGGGTTAGCAAAGCAACTTTATCACTCCTTAGATCAGCACGTATTTTTTTAATGGTGAGCTTTTTTTTTTTAAAGGCAATCGAAACATGTGGTGTGACATTTCGGTCAATAAAGACCTTTTTCAAACACTAATTGCTAGGGAGGAATATAGGAAGATGAAGAACAGAGGAGCGAGCCATGTAGGATGTAACAACACCTGTGAAAAATGTGCAAGGTCTGAAGGCACTATAGGGGACATAGTAACTACTGGGAGCACTATGGTGGACAATATAACTACTTAGAGCACTATAAAGGGGCCTTAATACTACTGCGAGCTCTATGGGGGTGCATTAGTAATACAGGGGTGCTATAGTGATTCCTTATTACTACTGGGTGCGCTATGGTGGGCATAATTATTTGGCACAATATATGAGCACTACTATTGGGCACTCTTGGGGAGTGTTATCATTATTGCCCACACTGTAGAGGAGATCGCTGCATCTCCTCCTCTGAACGCTTCCTTCCCGACAATCGTAAGCGAAATCTTGCAGTGTAATATACCTCTTAGAGAGTTGCCATAAGCAATGGGGTTTGAGCCATGGATCTTTTGAGACCATAGAAACACCCCTGCCATACTCTAAGGGGGTTGCTCATTATATCCCAGCGTCATCAGCAGTGGTAAGACCTGCCCAGCCATCAAATCCTCCCAGTCCTGCCTCCAGCTAAGGCTTGCCGCCGATTCATACAGTACGGCAAAAGAAAAAAAAAAGAAAAACTGTTGTGAATTTTTTTATTTTTACAGTTTGCACAGCAAATGCTCCAATACATGGCATGCACAGTGCATCCTCCAGTCACCTCTCTTTTCCCCAGCCCACTTCCCCTA
The DNA here is from genome assembly GCA_900303285.1 of Rhinella marina. NCBI lineage: Eukaryota > Metazoa > Chordata > Amphibia > Anura > Bufonidae > Rhinella > Rhinella marina. Next base: position 18,554 of record ONZH01000413.1, read on the forward strand.
TGAGTAAACAGCAGTCCACTTGCCCTATAAGTAAACAGCAGTCCAGTTCCCCTATAAGTACACAGCAGCCCACCTCCCCTATAAGTAAACAGCAGTCCACTTGCCCTATAAGTAAACAGCAGCCCACTTCCCCTATGAGTGTCACAGGATTTTGTATGTATTAGTGTAAGGGTAATCACAGGAATATCAGGGATAGGAACGGGGACGGAGTACCACTACCATCAAGTTGTAACTCCGGGCTGAGCTTGGTGGAGGGCCCATTACCAGGGTCAGCCTAGGGGTTTATCTTGTGGCCTCCTCCTCTCCTCCTGGTTATACATATACTTCCTTTATATGCCTTTGCATAGGATATTTTGGTGACAATTTGTTTGTAGTTGTGTGTGTTGGGGCTATTGAACCCCCCTTTTTTATCTAGAATTGTTCATTAAAAGTTAATTTTTAGTCTTGCCCTCTGTGATTATAGTTTGGTTCAGCAAGACGGTTTTTGGAGGGACACATTACCGTGTCATCCATCTAGTCTGTGTTCACAGCAGTCTACTTCCCCTATAAGTCAACTGCAGCCCAATTCCCCTATAAGTAAACAGCAATCCACTTCCCCTATAAGTACACAGCAGCCTACTTCCCCTATAAATCCACAGCAGCTCACTTCCCCTATAAGTACACAGCAGTCCACTTCCCCTATAAGTCCACAGGAGCTCACTTCCCCTATAAGTACACAGCAGTCCACTTCCACTAAAAGTCCACAGCAGCTCACTCCCCCTATAAGTACACAGTAGTCCACTTCCCCTATAAGTCCACAGGAGCTCACTTCCCCTATAAGTACACAGCAGTCCACTTCCCCTATAAGTACACAGCAGTCCACTTCCCCTATAAGTCCACAGCAGTCCACTTCCCAAATAAGTCCACAGCAGTCTACTTCCCCTATAAGTCCACAGCAGCCCACTTCCCCTATAAGTCAACTGCAGCCCACTTCCCCTATAAGTAAACAGCAATCCACTTCCCCTATAAGTACACAGCAGCCTACTTCCCCTATAAATCCACAGTAGTTCACTTCCTCTATAAGTACACAGCAGTCCACTTCCCCTATAAGTCCACAGGAGCTCACTTCCCCTATAAGTACACAGCAGTCCACATCCAATAAAAGTCCACAGCAGCTCACTCCCCCTATAAGTAAACAGCAGTCCACTTCCCCTATAAGTCCACAGGAGCTCACTTCCCCTATAAGTACACAGCAGTCCACTTCCCCTATAAGTCCACAGCAGCCCACTTCCCCTATAAGTCCACAGCAGTCCACTTCCCCTATAAGTCCACAGCAATCTACTTCCCCTATAAGTCAGCAGCAGTCCACTTCCCCTATGAGTCCACAGCAGTCTACTTCCCCTATAAGTCCACAGCAGCCCACTTCCCCTATAAGTCCACAGCAGCCCACTTCCCCTATAAGTCCACAGCAGCCCACTTCCCCTATAAGTCCACAGCAGTCCACTTCCCCTATAAGTAGACAGCAGCCCACTCCCCCTATAAGTAGACAGCAGTCCACTTCCCCTATAAGTAGACAGCAGTCCACTTCCCCTATAAGTACACAGCAGCCCACTTCCCCTATGAGTAAACAGCAGCCCACTTCCCCTATAAGAACACAGCAGCCCTCTTTCCCTAGAAGTACACAGCAGCCAACCTCCCCTATAATTAAACAGCAGCCCATTTTCCCTAAAAGTACACAGCAGTCCACTTCCCCTATAAGTACACAGTAGTCCACTTCCCTTATAAGTAAACAGCAGCCCACTTCCCCTATAAGTACCCAGCAGCCCACTTCCCCTATAAGTACATGGTAGTCCACTTCCCCTATAAGTCCACAGCAGCCAACTTCCCCTATAAGTACACAGCAGTCCACTTCCCCTATACGTACGCAGCAGCCCACTTCCCTTATAAGTCCACAGCAGCCCACTTCCACTATAAGTCCACAGCAGCCCACTTCCCCTATAAGTACACAGAAGCCCACTTCCCCTATAAGTAAACAGCAGACCACTTGCTCTATAAGTCCACAACAGTCCACTTCCCCTATAAGTACACAGCAGCGCACTTCCCCTATAAGTCCACAGCAGCCCACTTCCACTATAAGTCCACAGCAGCCCACTTCCCCTATACGTACACAGCAGTCCACTTCCCCTATAAGTAGACAGCAGTCCACTTCCCCTATAAGTAGACAGCAGTCCACTTCCCCTATAAGTACACAGCAGCCCACTTCCCCTATAAGAACACAGCAGCCCACTTCCCCTATAAGTCCACAGCAGTCCACTTCCCCTATAAGTAGACAGCAGTCCACTTCCCCTACAAGTAGACAGCAGTCCATTTCCCCTATAAGTACACAGCACTCCACTTCCTCTATGAGTAAACAGCAGTCCACTTCCCCTATAAGTAGACAGCAGTCCACTTCCCCTATAAGTAGACAGCAGTCCAGTTCCCCTATAAGTACACAGCAGTCCACTTCCCCTATGAGTAAACAGCAGCCCACTTCCCCTATAAGAACACAGCAGCCCACTTTCCCTATAAGTACACAGCAGCCCACCTCCCCTATAAGTAAACAGCAGCCCACTTCCCCTATAAGTACACAGCAGTCCACTTCCCCTATAAGTACACAGTAGTCCACTTCCCCTATACGTAAACAGCAGCCCACTTCCCCTATAAGAACACAGCAGCCCACCTCACCTATAAGTACACAGCAGCCCACTTCCCCTATAAGTCCACAGCAGCCCACTTCCCCTATAAGTACACAGCAGTCCACTTCCCCTATGAGTACACAGCAGCCCACTTCCCCTATACGTACACAGCCGACCACTTCCCATATAAGTACACAGCAGCCCGCTTCCCCTATAAGTTCACAGCAGCCCACTTCCCCTATAAATACACAGCAGCCCACTTCCCCTATGAGTAAACAGCAGCCTGTTTTATTTATGAGTAAACAGCAGCCCACTTCCCCTATAAGTCCACCGCAGTCCACTTCCCCTATAAGTACACAGCAGCCCACTTCCCCTATACGTTCACAGCAGCCCATTTCCCCTATAAGTAAACAGCAGCCCCACTTCCCCTATAAGTACACAGCAGCTCACTTCCCTTATAAGTACACAGAAGTCCACTTCCACTATAAGTCCACAGCAGCCCACTTCCCCTATAAGTAAACAGCAGCCCACTTCCCCTATAAGTACACAGTAGTCCACTTCCCCTATACGTAAACAGCAGCCCACGTCCCCTATAAGTACACAGCAGCCCACTTCCCCATCAGTAAACAGCAGCCTACTTTTTTTATGAGTAAACAGCAGCCCACTTCCCCTATAAGTAAACAGCAGCCCACTTCCGTTATAAGTACACAGCAGCTCACTTCCCCTATAAGTACACAGCAGCCCACTTCCCCTATAAGTCCACAGCACTCCACTTCCCCTATAAGTCCACGGCAACCCACTTCCCCTTTAAGTCTACAGCAGCCCACTTTCCCTATAAGTAAACAGTAGTCCACCTCCCTTACAATTAAACAGTAGCCCACTTCGCCTATAAGTACACAGCAGTCCACTTCCCCTATAAGTACACAGTAGTCCACTTCCCCTATACGTAAACAGTAGCCCACTTCCCCTTAAAGTACACAGCAGCCCACTTCCCATATAAGTCCACAACAGTCCACTTCTCCTATAAGTACACAGCAGCCAACTTCCCCTGTAAGTACACAGCAGCCCACTTCCCCTATAAGTACACAGTAGTCCACTTCCCTTATAAGTAAACAGCAGCCCACTTCCCCTATAAGTACCCAGCAGCCCACTTCCCCTATAAGTACAAGGCAGTCCACTTCCCCTATAAGTACCCAGCAGCCCACTTCCCCTATAAGTACACAGCAGCCCACTTCCCCTATACGTACGCAGCAGCCCACTCCCCCTATAAGTCCACAGCAGCCCACTTCCACTATAAGTCCACAGCAGCCCACTTCCCCTATAAGTTCACGGCAGTCCACTTCCCTTATAAGTACACAGCAGCCCACGTCCCCTATACGTTCACAGCAGCCCACTTCCCCTATAAGTAAACAGCAGCCCCACTTCCCCTATAAGTACACAACAGCTCACGTCCTCTATAAGTACACAGCACTCCACTTCCACTATAAGTCCACAGCAGCCAACTTCCCCCATAAGTAAACAGCAGCCCACTTCCCCTATAAGTACACAGTAGTCCACTTCCCCTATACGTAAACAATAGCCCACTTCCCCTATACGTAAACAGCAGCCCACTTCCCCTATAAGTACACAGCAGCCTACTTCCCCTATAAGTCCACAGCAGTCCACTTCTCCAATAAGTACACAGCAGCCCACTTCCCCTATACGTACACAGCAGCCCACTTCCCCTATACGTACACAGCAGCCCACTTCCCCTATAAGTACACAGCAGCCCAGTTCCCCTATGAGTAAACAGCAGCCTACTTCCTTTATGAGTAAACAGCAGCTCACTTCCCCTATAAGTCCACTTCAGTTCACTTTCCCTATAAGTACACAGCAGCCCACTTCCCCTATAAGTACACAGCAGCCCACTTCCCCTATATGTTCACAGCACCCACTTCCCCTGTCAGTACACAGCAGCCCACTTCCCCTATAAGTACAGAGCAGCTCACTTCCCCTATAAGTACACAGCAGTCCACTTCCACTATAAATCCACAACAGCCCACTTACCCTATAAGTAAACAGCAGCCCACTTCCGTTATAAGTACACAGCAGCTCACTTCCCCTATAAGTACACAGCACTCCACTTCCCCTATAAGTCCACAGCAACCCATTTCCCCTTTAAGTCTACAGCAGCCCACTTCCCCTATAAGTAAACAGTAGTCAAGCTCCCTTATAAATAAACAATAGCCCACTTCGCCTATAAGTAAACAGCAGTCCACTTCCCCTATAAGTACACAGTAGTCCACTTCCCCTATACATAAACAGTAGCCCACTTCCCCTTAAAGTACACAGCAGCCCACTTCCACTATAAGTCCACAGCAGCCCACTTACCCTATAAGTACACAGCAGAAAACTTGCCCTATAAGTCCACAGCAGTCCACTTCCCCTATAAGTACACAGCAGCCCACTTCCCCTATAAGTCCACAGCAGCCCATTTCCCCTATAAGTACACAGCAGCCCACTTCCACTATAAATCCACAGCAGCCCACTTCCCCTATAAGTCCACAGCAGCCCATTTCCACTATAAGTCCACAGCAGCCCACTTCCCTTATAAGTAAAAAGCAGCCCACTTCCCCTATAAGTACACAGCAGCCCACTTCGCCTATAAGTACACAGCAGCCCACTTCCCCTATAAGTACACAGCAGCCCACTTCCACTATAAATCCACAGCAGCCCACTTCCCCTATAAGTAAACAGCAGCCCACTTCCCCTATAAGTACACAGCAGCCTACTTCCCCTATAATTACAAAGCAGCCCACTTCCCCTATACGTACACAGCAGCCCACTTCCCTTATAAGTACACAGCAGCCCACTTCCCCTGTAAGTCCACAGCTGTCCACTTCCCCTATAAGTAGACAGCATCCCACTTCCCCTATAAGTAGACAGCAGTCCACTTCCCCTATAAGTAGACAGCAGTCCACTTCCCCTATAAGTACACAGCAGCCCACTTCCCCTATGAGTAAACAGCAGCCCACTTCCCCTATAAGAACACAGCAGCCCTCTTTCCCTATAAGTACACAGCAGCCAACCTCCCCTATAATTAAACAGCAGCCCATTTTCCCTAAAAGTACACAGCAGTCCACTTCCCCTATAAGTACACAGTAGTCCACTTCCCTTATAAGTAAACAGCAGCCCACTTCCCCTATACGTACGCAGCAGCCCACTTCCCCTATAAGTCCACAGCAGCCCACTTCCACTATAAGTCCACAGCAGCCCACTTCCCCTATAAGTACACAGCAGCCACTTCCCTTATAAACAGGCAGTGCACCTCCCCTATAAGTACACAGCTATTCCCCTATAAGTAGAGCCCAGTACAGTCCACTTCAGCAGTCCAAAAGTAGATAGCAGTCCAGTTCCCCTATAAGTACACAGCAGCCCACTTCCCCTATAAGTCCACAGCAGTCCACTTCCCCTATAAGTAGACAGCAGTCCACTTCCCCTATAAGTAGATAGCAGTCCAGTTCCCCTATAAGTTCACAGCAGCCCA